>VWYI01000162.1:27380-52248 GCA_013399455.1 Anthoscopus minutus | reverse complement strand
TACTTAAAAAATAAATTAGAGTGTTTCTATTAGAACAATTTTTTTTTCTCATATAACAATGAGAAGGGTTAAAGATAAAAATTTCTCTTCTTTTTTGTGTCACTTATTCCATCTCCTGAATAAGAGTTTCTTTTGAGCTCCTGAGCACAAAAGTGCATCTGGAAAATGTCAACTAATGTATTTCAAAGTTATTATGTGAAAATAAAACCACTGAACATATTTTTTTATGAACACTTCCAAGAAAATTCACTTCCGAGACCTGGCTTGAGAATGAGCAGGAGATATTTTTCAGCCCAAAATAATTTTATGAGAAAGGTTTAAATGTTTGGAAAATATGTTGGAACTGTAATTTATCCCTTAACCAGCAGCCTCAGTGATGGATTACATGACCAATAGAGTAAATCTATGTGTATACACACGTACACACATAATTTCTTTTGTTTACCTTTGGATCAAAAATAGAATGTTACAGCATTTGTTTTATCATTTTCGATCCCCCTGCGGCATTGTGACATTTGGTACATTTATTTTTCCTGTTAAGAGATGATTCCTTAATTGTTTGAAGCAGGTGGAGGAAATATTTAGCAGAATGTTTACACTATGACAACTATATATTGGGGAGGGAAAGGGGGAGTGTGTTTGAACATGCACAGAAAGCCAGGAGTTGATTACATTTCTTTCTTCTGCATAGTCCAACATACAAGCTGAAAAAATGTCATCCCACAGTGAAGTTAATAACAATATACAGATTTCAAAGAGGCCACAGGCCTCTTGTCATTAACTTTGGTTCAGCACCTAAGTCAGATGTGAGTACTTACAAATATGGGCAGCCTTCTTACTGCCCAGATTTGAACACTAAGGTTGATGTTCTTCACACAGTTTTCACAGAAAAAGATCAATTCCTCCAAAATTTATTTTGAGGGACCATAAGTGAAAGCTCTACCTGCATCCTCTTTCCCTGCTTCCATTTCCTCCTTGTGTAGGTCAGGAAACCTAAAATAAAGGTCCTTCTGCATGAAAGGCAGGATATGCTAACTTACGTCCAGCAGGGAAAACATGGGAATATTAACTTGTGTTCTGTTAGTGAGGTTAAAAGGATGTGGTAGAATACTTAAACTCATGAGGCTCAGCCACAAAGCTATGCCTGAATCCAGACCTATTCTCTTCTGTAATGAAAGTTTATGAGCATTTTTTCTGCCTTTTTAGCAGACAGAACCTCTCTATAATTGCAACACTTAAACTCCTANCAGTTAGAACCTCTCTATAGTTGCAAAACTTAAACTCCTAGGGAATATATTGTGAAGACAGTGGGAAGAGACTTATTTCTGTCTTGCTGCTCCAGGACAGCCCTCATCTACTAACAGTTTTCAGCTGACTCCAGTTTCTTAGGGAAACGCCAAATTTAAATCCACTTGGTGGAAGACAGAGCTCTAAATGCCCCATCAGGAGTTTTCCTGAGTTATTCTAATTCATAGGGTAGTGAATAGAGAAGAGCTTTCCTGAGGCTCAGATAAGTATTCTGGCCACTGGATATTAAATATATATATATATTTGATACTAGGATCAAAGAATATTTAAATATCTATTTGGGAATTTTAACACCTTTCATATAAGAGAATGTCATATTAAATGAGTGAATACAGCAAAACGCACAGGATGCTTCTCTCAGAATAAAGAAGAATTTTGGTTTCAAGCTTCTGGGAAAATCAGTTCATCTCCCTGGATTGTTAGGTAAAAGGGCAAAATTATTTCCATCAGCAATATATCATATCTGTAACTATATTTTTCTCTTTGGCCATCCTAACACAGATATCGTGGTTAGCACAACATGAAATAATTTCGTTTCTGGTTTGGATGAGCAAAACCAGAGACGCTTTTATTTGATCTGAACCAATTAGGATTTTTTTGTTGGTTTATTCAGACACAAAATAGTTTGAATATTCAGTCTATTTGCTATTTACAAAACTCCTTATTTGAATAATCATTAGCAACAGGAATTTTGTCCAGTAAGATAGGTAGCAAATAAATGGTAAATTGGGTAATGCTGGTTTTGGAGCATACACATATACAAGAATCTTCATGAGATATTGCATAGGTACCTACATGAAGCCAGTTAATGTCATTTATAATGAATAATGAGATTTGCTACTCTTCAAACCCCACTCAAAGTTTTTTGCCACTACTACTACCAGGACTATATTTTTTTCTGTAGTACTTTGCTTGTGTTTACCACTAAGATGATTTGCAACAGAAGTTACTGTTAAACTGAAGTAAAGCTGGTACAATCTGTCACAGAATAATTTCAATCTTTCTAATTAAAAGTATATTGATTACAATATCCTAATATTATTACTAATTTAGTCTATTCAATGATATAAGGTTTTTGTGACCAATATTTTTGTGATAGAAATATAAAGGAGATAATTTGAACTAAAATCCAGAGATCTGCATGTAACTCATGGTCAAAAAGTAATAATCTTCAAGTTATCTAGTTCTTAAGTGCCCACCAGAATCCTACAGATCTCCCCGTTTCACAAAATCTCTGTATTGTATCAGATATTAAAATACTACATGCTGTGTTTTGAAATTTCATTTAACAACATGGCAAAATTAAGTCATAGTGTCATGGAGGCTGGAAGAAACAAGAATACAAGGCCACATAGGACAAGGGGGAGTGGCTTCAAACAGAGAGAGTCACTTACATTTGATAATAGTAAGAAACTCCTCACTAGGTGGGTAGGGAGGCACTGGAACAGGTTACCCAGAGAAGCTGTGAATGTCCCATCCCTGGAACAGTTCCAGGCCAGGAAGGATGGAGCTTTGAGCAACCTGGTCTAGCAAAACCTGACCCTGCTCATGACAGGGGGGTGGGGAACTAGATGACATTTAGGGTTACTTCCAATCCAAACCATTCTATGAGTCCACAAAGAAGACAAGAGCAAAGCTCAGAAACCTGGATGCTGTCATTAGCTTTGTCCCTTACCAGCTCTGTGATTTTGGACCACTCCGCTTTGCTCTTCCAAGTAATGCTTACTTTTATCTACTTAAAAACAACCTCTACTGCAAAGGTAAAGGTTTCTGCTGGAGACAAGAGCAGAGTATTTAGCACAGTGAGGCTCTGATCTCATTTGATTCCTTTAGACAAGATAGTACTACAAATAAATCATGATAATAATATTCTTATTTGCAGTTGAGATTAAACCTAAAGTTACCTTATTGGTGTGTCATCTTGGTTCCTGTGATATTTGTCTGAAACTTTCTTCTTACAGTATAACAAATGTGCTTCAACTCCATTGGTCAGCTTCTTCCTCTAATGCAGACAGCTTAATGGATTTTTCTTAAGCCCAGTACAGCTTGTTTCTGAGTATTAATTTCAACTTCAGGTTATTGTGCAAATTATATCCTAGCTGGAAATTGAACCACGTTGACCACTGAAAAAGAAGAGCCTAATATATGACCTGTATTATACAAATTTGCCCAGCCAGCAAAGTACAGCTGGATTGATTTTCACTCTGTCATAATGAGATATTTTGTTAAACAAGTTCTCCACCCAGTGGCTGCAAATATTCATGGGAGCAAGGATATGATCTCCAGTCTGATATTATAGAAATGCTGGAGATCTAAATCCTGAATATATAGCTCAATTGATTCAAAGAAAGACAGACAAAAGAATGTTTCTTTCATTCAGACCTAAGAAATTTATATAATACAATGTTTTAGTCAGATAAGACAAAAAGATAGACTAAAGAAATACAGTGGATGTAACTATTTTACCCCTCCCTTCTGAAACCTGAAAACTTACAGTAACATTCTCTAAATTCTCCACATTTTAGAATAATTTATCAATATGGGTTCAGAACTGTGGGGAATATTTTGTTAGCTCATTTGCTTTCAGTACAGAAATGCGAGTCAAGAATTCTATTTTCAACCTGCCATCACCAATATGAGGATTTCCTGAGCGTTATACACAATCAAATATAGCTCTTGAGAAAAGTTTCTTTACATTTATAAAATGTAAAGACTGAAATGCAAACAAGCAGTCATTTGTTAGATATATGAGTGTCTTTTCACCATAATGCACAAGGTTCCCTCAGATTTAAGATCATATCACTTAGTTATGCCCAGATAAATTTGGGAAGCAG
Organism: Anthoscopus minutus; assembly: GCA_013399455.1. Classification (NCBI taxonomy): domain Eukaryota; kingdom Metazoa; phylum Chordata; class Aves; order Passeriformes; family Paridae; genus Anthoscopus; species Anthoscopus minutus. Next base: position 48,106 of record VWYI01000162.1, on the reverse strand, counting down.
CATTAGATGGGAAGGCTGGTGTTGAGAAGAGATGCCTGACACATGTAAAGGCTTTGGTATTTTGCCTGATTTTTATCCACATCTTCTCTCAAATGTAAAAATCACTTTGGTTGAATTTCAGCCAGGGCTAGACAGCTTTCCTTATAACAAAGTTTGACAGCTTTCCTGTTTCCCACTGCAGTAAGGCCAGAAATCTTTTCCTGCATTTCTTCTTTAAGCTAATATCAGCAGCCGCGCTGTTAAATTTATTTCTGCCTCAGAGTTTTTGATAGAAAACAACTTCAAAAATGAAAAAGATAAATTAAAAAAAAATCAGCACCATGTATTTATGTAATATGAGCTTGACCACAGTTTTTTCCTTCTTACTAGAGATCACAGAATCACAGAATCATTTAGGTTGGAAAAGACCTCCAGCAGCATCAATTCCAACTTTTGACCAATCACCACCTTGTCAACCAGACCATAATACATAATGCTTTTCCCAGCTCATGCTTTTCCTTTCTCTCCCAATAGTTTACATGTTTTTTTGCCTCTGACATTTGTTGGTTCTTTTCAGCCAGTTTTATATCTAGTTAGAGAGTATATAATTTAATGAGTATGAAAATTATTGTATTTTAACATGTAATTTTTATCTGATGTTTATCGATGATGTTTTTTTTTGACAAAAACTCCGAAGTCCAACAATGTTGGTTTGGGTTTTTTAATTTTTGATTCACTTTTAAGATCTATAAAACACAGGCTGAACAAGTAAAACAAAAAAACCCGGAACACATTCACATCTCTTCCCTCAATTCTCACAGCACTTTGTGCATTAGATGCCACTCTGATATTCTCTGGCAGAGAACTGCACTTTAGCTTTGAAAACAAGTTGTTGCTTTTTCACTCGAGATGGGAAAAGGCACGACAAATATAATGGCATGAATTAAGTAAGACAGGAGAGGAAATTAAAGTTTATAATTAGGATTTTGTCATGTGAGTTTGACAAATGAGTTCAGCAAACTATAACTTAGAAGGAAACATTTAAAAACAAAGTATTCTCAAAATACAGATGCTTTGCTATATTGTTGCTCTCCTTGCAAGGTTCTCATGTTTTATAAGATTAATCTCTTAAGCAGAAAAAAGAGTCTTCATTTTATGTTTTGTGGCACTGTTCAAGCAGTCATATAAATATTTATACTATTAGCCAACATTTATGACATTCTAGCTCACTTGAAAAAAACTTTAATTTTCACATTTTTTCCTCTTAAACAGTGTCATGGTTTTCCAAATTTTGTTCTAAGTGTAGTCTGAATACTCATTATAATTATGAATTAAAATGAAAATAAGTATTTATTTCATTAAGTCCTTGGGAATGAGAAATGGAAATGTGGTGTCTAAATGTCTTTTTGATAAATACAGGAGTAAGGATGGATGGAGGGAGTGAGGATGAAGGGAATAATTGAAGGTTTGGTTGTCTGTAAAAATTATAGAGATCAGACATTTTAGATAAGGCAGTTAACATTTATTTTTGTGTGTAGAATTATCCCATTCTGCTGCTTGTTTATTTTTATTTTTTTTTAATGAGAAAATAAGGAGAGGAATCATAGAGATTTTAAATGTAAGAGCAATTTTCATGGAAGAGAAAAATAATTTTAATTCAAATCTCCTTTTAATTTTTTTTACTAGAATCTAAATCGTGATTAATTTCATGCAAGAAGTTCAAAATCTCACAACTCATCGGGAAAAAGGACAGAATTAACTTGGAGTAACTTTGCACTACTTAAGTTCACTCAAGCAGGAGGCTCACACTGGGTTCCCATGGACAGGGGACTTAAACTTTTGGGAGAACCATCCCCATGCCCACAGGATCCCTTCCCCGCTCACCAGTCCCTAGACACGGATCCTGTAACTCCCCACGCGGGGAAAGGCACAGGTTTTTCCAAACTGTTAGCCAATTTCCCCACCTAGTGGCAATGCAGTGGAAGGTTTGAGACTAGCACTTGGAATTAAATCCCTGGGTTAAATTGTTGTGAAGCACAAATGTTTCGCAATAATGCTGTGCTGGAATTAGCGACACATAATTGCACACTGCACTTCAGCGCAGGTAACCCCTCCAAAAACATATCACACTGCAAGGAAATCAGTGTATTTTGTATACACTGATTTGTATATTGTCTGGCCCTTCTCTATCCTTCATGTCTTTGACAGGTACTAATAATTCATATTTATTCCCTACAAAAACCAACAAAACAACTTGACATACACTTGTCTTCCCTAATTTAACTCCAGGTGACAAAGCCATTTCAACTCACCTGTCCTAAAGAAGGGGGTCATAATGCCTAACAATGCTCTGAAGTGAACAACACCAAAGAAGATATCATATTTTTACAAAATATTATGCAAAGACACAGCCATTGTGCAGAAAATACCCAAAGCCCTGTATCACACATTAATCACCTTGGAGTCATATTTGGTGCATCACACTGATATTTGGCCTTATCACTAAGTCCAGTAACCTCTACCCACCGAGAGCAGCTGTAATACTAATATATATATATTTATTTGCTAAGGTGGTTAGCTGAGATAAAACTTCATGACCTGAAATTCATATTTTCATCTTCCCTGCTGCTTAAGCACTAAGAATCACTGCCCAGATGATCACTCATCATGACACAGTTAGATGGACTTGATATTAAAGAAGCTTCACACTTATGATTCTAAATTAAGAAATCCAGGATGATTTCTTGATATTTTGGTTGTGTTCAAGCCTAAATTTAGAGGAAGTATGAACTTTCCCCTAAGTTCCAAAGGTTTATATCCATCTCACAAATGCGTACACTTAATTTTCTACTCTCTAATTTCTATTCTCTTGATTGACTGTTGCTGCTTCAGTCTTCAAGGGGTCTGAAAGGTTGTCTAGTTGCCTCTACAAAAGCCATGTGTTTCCTACGGGGTTACTGTGGATAGTGTGCATGGCAGAGGCGTGTACTCTACAATCTTCTTTTCCAAAACTAGTTTGTAGTGACACAGAACTCAAATTTCATAATAGTTTCAAATTGATCTGTCCTGCTTTTGCAAGAGGGAGCAGCCAAAACAAGGGCTCAACAGGTGTGCTAAAAGTTAGCCAGCTGCAGCACATCTTAATAAATAGGAGAAAGAAAAACACTAGAAGTGAGGAGAATCACCTCTCTGTAATATTTTATTATTTGGAATTTCAGATATGCATCTTTATTTTGCTTGAATGGATCCTCAATTTTATTTCTGCAGAGATTTTTCTACTAATACTTTGCATTTTATTGTGACTATCAAAGGAAAGTCCTCATTCTCGCTATTACATGGTGTGCAGGGTTAGCTTAAAAGCCTGAAATCCCCAAGAACAAGAAGATATCTATCCTGAAAATAGAACATGAGGAAAAAAAAATCTACAATGAAAGTAGACATTTCAGGGGTTATTTTTGTCCATTTTTGTTTACTAATTGAGCTTTAAAAACTCTTTTCTGAGACATTTTAACACTTCTGTGTTTATCCACCTTTGACTAGTAATGCTGATAACCTCCTGGTGTCAGTATGGCTCTACTGCAATTTGACTCGCTTTGCAAAGCCCCGAATAGAGATTAAAATCTCCATGTTTGAATATGACAGCTAAATACACTGGTTAGGGGTTGGGATGTCAGCATGCTAGAGGAGCTACTTAGCAGCATAGAGCAGATTATTTCCTTACACACAGATCCCTGGCAAAAGGATTATTCTAGCTGCACTGCACTATTGCCACAGTTCTGCTTATGAAGGGGATACCTTGACAACATTGTCAGTACAACATAACCAATTGTAGGCATGTAATTATTCCAGAAAAAACATGTTATTTGCCGCTGTATTTATTTCACTTTCTGTACAAAAACTAAAATAGCAGTAAAACAAACCCATAGTTTCTCATAGTCATAGTCAGCTATGACTCTTCATTATCCTTCACCCCAGAGCACGTTAGTCAAAAGCAGAAGCAGAAGCAAAAGCAGAATCAAGTTGTCCCGAGGTACTGTTTTTCTTTTGCTCAAATAGAAGCAATATCCATTAAATTATGAGTCTCATTCATCAGTCACTTCCTAAACTCATTTATGCCCAAACATCAATCCAGCAGCACAGAGAAGGCAGGAGGGCACGGCAGCTTTTGTTTATGAGTACAAAAGCTGACTTTAATTCTCCTATAATCTGCCACATAACCAGATTTCTACCTGTTAGCAAGGGAATATGCCAGAGTGTTCTCTCTTCTGTTTTTTTTTTTATCTTGTCCCCTCTCTCTAGTAAAATGACAGACAGAATTTCTCTCCTTACAGCAAATTAGGAAGCAAATGAAAGAGAATTGGTGGGTTGCTTTTACGCATTAATTGGATGGGGTGAGAACAAATATGGCTGTGTGAAAAAGCAGATAGATTTAAGGAAAGTAGAGAGGAATACTGAATCCTGTAAAGAAATTATTCTAATAATTGAGGGAAAGAATAAAAGTTCTCTCCTGGAAACCCTGAAGCCACCATCAATCCAGAGCTCCCACCAGCTTTCCGAGGCCTGTGTTCTCCTTTATTCTCTTCCTCCAAAATATCACAGTACCAAATTTACCAACAATGTTGAGACACATTAAATAAGTTTTGGGACAGCCAATTAGAAAGGGAACATCTTGCAATTATATTTCACTGATATAAATTAATTTTAAGATAAAAATCATTCTTACAAGTGCTGTATTGGTTTCAGCTGGAGTAGGGTTAAATTCTCAGATATTCCATACAATAGGTCAAACTGTAAAGAAATTTAAGCTCCTTTTAAGATAGGATCATAGCAGCAAGGCTTAGTCAAACTTCTGTGGTAATGAGTCTACTGCTTCTGGATATTAACGAGTCCCTCTTTCTCATACTGCAGCACTTCACTACGAATGTGCCAACACAAGTACTTTCTGAGGTGTTTCTACCCTGCTCTCCATGAAACAATGGTTTAAAATCTTCTTTGCATTACTCTCAGAATCTACTTATCAAAATTCCATAGAAATAAAATTTTAATCCTGAATAGTAAATCCTAGGCTGACGTATCCTGTTTCATGGGATGGAACAGTGAATAGCACTGGGAAAAATAAGATGTCTTTCAGCTTTAAAACAAACTTAGGACCACTTTAAATAAAGCAAACGGATAACATGTTTGCTCTCAGGAGCACTGTGTGCAAATAAGTCTTATTCTAAGTTTAGTTGTACTTCAATATTTTTAACCATCATAACTGTGTAATGATTTAAATTGATTCCTAAGCATGAGAGAGTTATAGAGAACAGTATGGAAAACAATTCTGGGTTAGTTACCAAGAAAACAGATAACATTTTGGCATTTAACAAGCTAGCCAGAGACTTTTGCTGGTATAACCCACCGATAACTTTATCACATGGATCATGATGTACTAAGATAACCTTCCGTAACAAAATACTGTTTCCAATAGATCAATTTTCCAAAGAGACTTTAACAATAGGTTTGGCAATACATTCATAGAGCAGGCGGTTGTTAGACTATCAGAAGACACAGAGTTTGGAATTATTTTTTTGCCCTTTGAAGTAAAACAATAGTAGATGGTTCACTGAAGCATTAACATTGTCTTAGAAGCTACACAGAAATCTTGAATAAAACTATAGAATAATTGGCACTACCAAGAGGAAGATGAAAGTTTTGTGTAGGTACAGCCACAGTCGAGTATGTTCATTTGGACTTCAAGACCAGTCAAATATTTGTTCATCTCAAGTAATCCTGCATGATTATATGGAATTTTTATTTCTACATAATTTAGTTAATCTGCTGAGATTTCTGTCAAAACTGCTGAAGTTGATGTTACATAAAACATCCCTTATATGGTAAAGTTCATGCTCACAAGTACAACAAAACGGAAGGAAAATACTGCATTGCCTATGGTTAAGTGACAAGTGGTTGAGAGAAGTGATTTAAAGTGATAGAAATTGGTAAAAGTATCACTAAGAACAGTGGGATAGATATAATTGACGTTAGAAGGAATACAGGCCTCTCTTGTTTTTAAGCTGAAATTACAGAAACTCAGCTCTTCTGAAATTTTTGTAATATGAGTTATATTTTCTGTCTCATATTCATTGCATACCTATGCTTGTAGTTCTGGAAGGTCGCACATAATTCTAGGACTGCTTTTTTAGCGTACCTAAGGTATCCCATTATCATTCCATATAAACAGAGATCCAAACCTGATCAAAGTAAAATTTATTTTTCATTTCCAACCTAAAAAATATATTCAATCTAATGGTCTACCCACCATTCAGAAGGAACCTCCAAATTTTTATAATCAAGGTTCATGCTGAATTTTTAAATGAGTAGTAGTCAAGGAAATCTGAACCTAGTTGTATAACCTCTCTCTTCATCAGCCTCTAAATTCTTGTAAATTAAATAGAGATTTTCAGAGATTCTGGCACAACCGTCCAAGAAGCAGGGTCACCTTTACTGTTGTGGTGTGTGTGTTTGTTCAAGTTTGTTCCAGTTTATTAAGTTGTATGTTGTAAATTTAATTGCACCCCTCTGTTCCAATGGTTTTGCCCTGTGTTATAATGGTTTGCCCCAAGTCGTGTCTCTCCTCCCGTCCCTGTCAATTCCTTCTGCACCACTCCTTTTTCCAGCACGTTCGCCATCAGTCTCCCTGAACCCTGCCCCTCTTCCCCTATCCATCATTGTCAACCCCGTCCGTCCATCTAGAACCTTCCCTAAACCTGGATGTTCCTATGGTTGTTTCCCCTGTCCCTCAAGCAGTGCCTCCTCCCCACTGCCTGCTATTGGTTACATTGTATTTAATCCCACCCCATGGACCTCCCCTGGTTACTCCTGATTGGAGATCACTTTGTATCCACCCCCTGTTTCTTTGCTGTATAAGTTTGCCCTGCAAACCCATTCAGTTGCTCTTTGCCACCTGCATTTGTTTCCAGCAAGGTGTGCTACGTCCCCAGAGTTCCCCCTCGTCATTCCTGTGCCTTCACACCTGCCTGGCTCCACCTCATGCCGTGGAGCCTTTGGGCTCATAGCAGCACCAGGACTTGTCTTGCTGTCCTGGTCTGACCCACTCTTGGTGCAAGCTGGAGCCTGGCTGAGCCAGCCCCTAAGGACTCCGGCAACATGTCATTTAGAATGTTGTTTTGCCGCCTCTCATTTGTCACCTCAATCCTTCCAACTGTGAAAATCTGTTTTATGATACCCTTAAAGTTCATCAGAAGAAATACAGCAGAAATAGTATTAAGAAAACAGTAGAAATTGCAGTCTCAGTAAATACGGTCTTTAGTATAGCCTCACTCCAATCATCTTTTGCTCCTAGCTCTCAGAAAAGCCAATTTTCTTACACAGAATCCATTGATAGAGATGTTTGGGAATCAAAAGTGTTTGGCCCACTTTAATGTAATGGTTTATGCTAACAAAATGGTTCACTGTCCCTCCTGGATGCCTGGACCTGAAAGCTGGACTATCTCATGGGTGTTATTCTGGATAGAGTAGATAGATTCAAAGAATACAGAGAGAAAATGCATTTGTGTTAACAGAGGCTCTATCTACAGAGATCTTTTAAAAAAATCAATTTCCTATTTTTTTTGTTTTAGCTGATCTTAATATTCAGCTTTGTAGGGTTCTTCTGAGGAAGAAGTCCCATGTGAGACTTTAAACAGTTACTACCATTTCTAGAGAGTTTGGGATAAACTAGCATGCTCGTTGTAAAGGCCTTTATTTCCTTTGAGGAAAATATGAAAAATTATAAGGAGATCAGCTAAATACAAGAAAAGGAGATTCATACACTATGAAGGTTTCTAGTGTCAGTGACCTGGTGTGGCCTCTGGCCTCCAGTGTGAACTCACTGCTGGCGGGGCAGAACAGTGCAGCCTTGTTCATAAATAACAAATCTGCACTAATGTCAAGGTTGCTTTGACCCTCAGTCGGCACTACTCCCTGTCACAAAACGCTGTTTTGATTAGTTAACCTAGACCCTATAGTTAAAGAGAGAAACCATGCAGCCTCCTCTCTTTAAAAAATGAATTAGAAACAGTGTGAGAATAAAGACACCATGACATCAAGCATAGATCTCATATAGCAGCTGTTCCTCAAATTTTTTCTTCTTTAACTGGAAGTTTTTATCACCTGCTTCCTAATTCCAGCTTGATGGTAGTCATCCACAGCTGAGTGGGATAAGAGCCCAGGAAGCTGTATGGTCCAAGAGATTGCAGAGGAATTAACCTTTTCAAACCAAGAATGGAGTCATGGCAGAAGAGATTTTAAAAGACAGAAAAACGGAGTAGTTCATTCTGATACTTTTTTTAAGTCTTACTTCCAGCGCACTACTTTTGGTCTATTCAGGTCAGGTTCCATGCTCCCCTTAGCTATTTGAAGCAGTTCCATCCATGGACTATACTGATATAGTAGTACATTAGTTTGAACAAGCTCTGCTTTTTGTCTTGAGCTTTTGCTGAGTTACATAAACAGCTTCTTAGAAAACAGGCTTAGCTGGACTTCTCCTGGATTGGATAATAGGAGCACAGACCCAAGGCATAAAGATGAGGAGCCTCCATGTGAGCCTACAGACCTACGAGTCCTGTTTGTAAGTACACTTGGGTCTGATGCAATTCCCAACAACTTCACCAGATTTGGGATGATTTATGAATCTTCAAGAACGCCACTGTTCTCTGAAGTATCTTTCAGAAAGCCCAGACATTTTTATTTTTTGTTCAGAGTAAAAATATCTGTAATAGTTTTTAAAAGGGGTATTTCCAGATTTCACAGTTGCGGGCAATGAAGATAATACTTAAGTGCATTTTTATTCTTCCTATGATGTTCCTATTTTAAGCATCAAAGCTGTAATGTAGCTGAAGGAAAAGTACATGCTACAGTAAAAATATTGGCTTTCAAAATGTGCAGTAGCTCTTCCCTCTCCTCTATAGACAGGCTTGCTATAAATAAAACATCTTTTGCTGCTGCAGCATTTCTTCCAGTATAAAGAACATTCACATGAAATTTTTACTGCATCTTGGATAGTGCAAAGCTCTGGCATAGTGTTCCAAATGAGTAATTTCATTATAATTAATCCACGAGGGATGTGCTTACTCCAGAGCTGCTGGCCTTTTGATCTCAAAGAATATAACACCATTGTACTATGGATGCCTCAAAGGCTACAGTGTTTAAATAATACAGACCTTATGTCTACTGCCTCTTTAAAATCTAAGGATTTGAAAGGTCAGGATTGCTAAGTATTGAAATACATAAAAATAACCTAAATACTATCTAATTGTAAAGGGAATTTCATAATTGTGAGCTAAAAATACACACTTGTGGGAATATATGAACTGATTTAAGGTTTTATTATTTAAGTCAAGACATATTAGAGATTATGTAAAAATATGCACAACCATGAGAAAATAGTGCAGAAAACTGCAGTTATTGATTTGACATTAATGTATTTGTCTTCTTATTAATGTGGCTAATAGGTCCTTTAGAAATCTGGCCATACAGCATATTACAGCAAAGAGAGTCGCTGCTTCTAAGGCAGATAGTTCAAGATTAGTAGAAGGAAAAATGTCCAGGCTGACTTAGCTGTTTTAAATTCCTGAAATATTTTAGAATTCCAACAGGCAACCAAAAAAAAAAAAATCTTGATAGCCTCCTCTGTTAATGTTGGGAGTTTTGTTTGCATTTTATCTTTCTGGAGAAAAGATGAGACGAGTAAAATCCAAAGTCAGTATTTCCAATAAAATGAGAGCTACTAAGTGTCACAGTGCTTAAAAGTCTCCTAGCCTCTAAGTTTTTCAAAAGTGGATGCATGGATTTAGCTTTTGAATCTGTTTTGTTCTTTAGGGGACACCTGGATTTTATTTTATTTTTTGATGGTTATTAATGAATATGTTGAAGAGAACTAATGCTCTAGTCAATAGTCTTAGACAAATAGTGTCTAGCATACTGTATGCTCTAAAACACTAATATGCTATTGAACACTAATGCCCTATTAGTGATGCATTCTAATTAATAATTTCCTCATGGTTTTAAGATAAACTGCAGTAAACTGATACAATTTAAGTAAACAGGAATACCAGAAGGTAACAATATCCTCAATTTTAAAAATTGCATTTTATACCCTTTATTGAGAGTCGGATGTAACTATTTTCAAAACTTTGATTTTTTGAGAGAAAAAAGAAATTTTTTGCCCACCACATGGAGGAAGACATGGAAAATATTTTATCTGGCAAGGGCAAATTAACAGTGACAAGAAGAGATCTTTTGCCTCCTCCTTTAGCATTGAAACACCGTGCAGTTTCTGAATCTCTTGGAAGAAGCATCACTGAGCGGACACACTTAAAATCTGTCATGAGGCAGGAGGTATTTTGCCTCCCTGAGCTGAGGCATGGATTGCTCTGTATACCATATGTGCCTTTTTCTATACTGCCTGTATCTGCCTTCCCCCGTTTCTCTTGCCCATATGCTAAAAACATACATGACACCCGGCACGGCAAATGCAATTAAATGCTCGGTATTCCCTTTGCCTCTGGTTTGGTACTTCAGTGCCAAGGGTTTGACTTGCACCCCACCTCTGCTCATCTATCTTCCAAGAGTGCTCTCAGTAGTTTAAAATTCAATCTATCTTGAATTATTCATGCTCAGTGCATCAGTGACTGCTAGATAATTCACCAGCCTAGTCAAACAATGTTGCTTGAGAGCAATAGGGAAAGGAGGTCAGCCTTGCATACAACTTCACATGCTCTGTACTCTGGAGCACAGGGGGAGCACACACCTTAGGATACTACAACATGAATTGCTGCTTGCATCCAGAGAATAGGATGATGTATCCTTGCTCTTTTCCCAAAAGTGTTTGGCTGTGCAGTGTCCCAAAAAGGTCAGTATGGTACAAATGGTATTGGACTGACTGTCATAAGAAACACCTTTTCAGCAAAAAAGGAAACAAATATACTCCCTTGAGAGACAGAGTACAAGCAGCAGGACTGTAAATATCTCCCTTATGGCCTACTCATTTGTCACTATGCTAGCTTGTAGAAATTGTCTCCAATATTCAAAGAATATCTTAAACTCACAGCACATTAATCCTTGATGAAGTTAGAGAAACCAATAACGTTTACTGTGTAATCATTTAATTAAGCAGGCACCTTTACAGCAAAAGGGCCTTTCATGTAGCTCAAATAGAAAAGTTTAATGAATAGAAGCACTCCCTGGTACCCCAGCCATTATTTTTGTCCCTCAAAAGAGTGTATTATTGTAGGAGATTTACATGTCTATCCAAAATGAGGTTTGCAGTAGAACTGTGGGCATAATTTTATCTGCTGCTTATAAACACTCCAGTCTTACAAAACTCAGTACCTACACCTTTACGATTCATTTATTATAAAAGAACTCATTGTAGTATTGCTTCCAGTAAAAGAAGCAGGATGTAAAATTGCTCCTAATGGGCTTACTCTGGTACAAAACTCAAAATAAATAGTAAAGACGTCGCCTAGGAGTGGAAAAGATCCAGATTTCACTAATGAGGTCTGCTTTCTGGTTACTCTTTATTAGGGGTAACTACAAGATTCGATATGAGAGCAAAAACTAAGCATCTTGCTAGTAGTATATAATAATCCCTTCTCCACCTTGTTAAGCCTATAGCAGACAGAGCAGACCACAGGTAATTTGCCTACATCCCTACCATAATTTGCAAAATTAATTTATTCTCTGGTTTAAGTCTTCCTAGTAGTTTACCTCAAAACCAGGCATAGCTTACATTTGCCTCCCAGAAGAACAAAGTTATTTTGTCAGTGCCAACTTTATTCACTGGCTTAGAAAACCAAAGGCATTGATGGGTCATGAGGTGTCAGAAACAAAAATGTGGGGCAGATTGTGATCTCAGCACAAACCTGAATAAACATGGGTCTGGACATGCTGATGTTAGCAGTTTGCTGTTAGCAACTAGGATTAATTCAAGTGATCTTCAGCAAACCTTAGTTATCCTCCTCCCTGCTCCTCTCTCGGGTGTTGCTGAGCATCCCCTCCCTTGTACTCAATCCTTCCATTCAGTGCTTCAGGGCACATGATTTTCCATCAGATTCCTGATCTCTCCATTGCCATGGTGACTGATGAGACGCTCTCAATGCCTCCTTCCAGTTTTTACTCCCTCCTAAGATGTTATCTGCCTCTCAACGGCCCAACCTGTTTCCTTCCTGTCTGCATTTTGAAAGTTTTCCTACGGACATTCTGACATCAGGATGATTTCTCTAACAAAACTTGCTCTCTTAGTCCATATACTACCCTCTGCTAAAGAACTTGACTACTCCCAGTTACACTGAATCTGCAGTTTCAGTAGAAGACATGTTCTCCAACCTAAACTCTCTTTTTTCTCTGCTACAAATCTCTTAAATTTCTCCAACCTAAACTCTCTTTTATCTCTGCCACAAATCTCTTAAATTTCTGTCAGAAGAAATATGATCAGGTGATTGTAAGGTTCTTTTGTCATTATTCTTCTCACAGAAAAACAAAATTTTTTTAAAATTTATTATTTCATCTTTTGCTTCTAATTCTATCTCTTCCAACTTTCCTTATACTCACAGATTGTTTCTTACATGTATCACTATATTTTTGTGCTTTGTTCTTATTCTAAGCAGAAATAAAAAACCTGCAAAACATCTGGGCAATAAAGGATCATCTCCTGACATCGTCAATCTTTCATTCAGGTATTCAAAACTCAAAAGAATGAAATATCTCTAGTGATGACAAAAAATGAGCCTTATATGACATAACCACCATTCGCATGTGCTCTTCTGCCAAGGACAGGATCTGATGTGAAAGCTCCTAAGGGAATAAAAGAGTTGGATAAGATGTGACATTTATTTATTTATTTATTTACATGGGTTTGAAGGACCTGCTAATTAAATGACAGTTCCATTTTATCCACTCCTGTATGTGATTTGTATCTTTTAAAGGCACATCTGTTCTATATCAGGAAAACTTCTCCAGCTTAGCAGTTTTATCACTTTGACACTTATTTCCATATTTCAGTTCCATAGTCACCAGATATATGTTGTCAGTTCTTCAGACAAAACCCCTAGTAAATACAATGCAAAGTTAAGTGAATGTGTAGCTAATAGTACATGCAGAGAAACCATACCACTGCAACCTGAAATAAAGTACCATTTGAATGAACATAACAAGTAAACTCATGGCTTTCAGCTGGAAAATGAAAACACATACTTGAATAAAATGCCACATCTGTCCTTTTAATTTGAGTATATCATCTTTTTAAAAATCATGAGTGACCCCTTTAAGAGATTTAACTGGTGATTTCATTTCTAGATTGACTACAGTAAATCAAATAAGGCCAAGAGTAATCCAGCTCCTCAAGCCAGTTATTTCAGTATTAATGTCATCAGCAGGGGTAATTCAAACCAAAATTTTTTGACTTAACTAAACAGAGCTCTGAAAATTATTTTCTTACCCTTTCTTGCGTTCTCAGTCTCTATTTAAGACCAGAGGTGGGGAAGAGAAAATAAATTGCTATGAAGCTGCAATTTGTGATGATGACATTTTAAAGGTACTTAGGAGACATACCCTTCACTGAGGAAAAACAATATTTAAACTCACTTTGCAGGAAGGTGCTGCACAACAAGAGGAGTCAAAGCTGTGTATTCCAAAATTCATTTCTGTGTTTTCTTTGTGTGTTGTCTTAATAATGTTTTCTCTTCTTGAAGGTGTGTTTTGGCAGGCACACACAAAAAAAAGTGTTTTTGAAATAGCATTAGCAGAATATCCTGGATATATCAAGTGAAGTCAGAAGGAAGGACTAGGAAAAAAATGAACCAACACTGCTTTAAAGAAAAGCTTATCTTCATAATAGTAAAATACTTCATTAATTTATTTAAGTTTCATCATGCATTTCACACTGAAATTTACCGTTTTGCCGGACTAAGCCAGACTAGTTTAACATTTTCAAGACATTTTCTTTTCTTTTTAGGTAGCTATGCTATATTATGGATGAACTGCCTAACATTTTAATAAATATGACACAATAAATGTCAAATTGTTTTTAATTTAATGCAATATAACATTAAAAACTTGTTGATATGGCTTATATCCATATTAAGGCCCACAACCCTGCTTAGTCTCCTGAAGAACTTTTTTCCCAGCACAATGAATTTCCAGTCTGTAACAAACACACTTCTTTATTTAAAAAACCTCTCCTCTTCTCATTTTTCCTACATCAATTCCACTTATCTATGTTTTCTCATGTGCTTCACGCCCAAGGCAGTTACACTATTGGTGTCCTCTTCTAATACTTTTAAAGCAGTGACTTGGCATTTGTTCAGCTAAATGAACAGCAAATTTCAGCCAAAATCTATGATGTCAGGTCCAGATATGTAAGCTAGTTGTATCCAAATAATGGCATCATATTCCCCAAGAGAACTGACAGCACAAATCTTTACATGGCATATATTTTAAAACAGCAAGAAAAGGTCTTATTTTCTTCATTGAGGAAAAATAAAATTCAAACTCATTTGCATTAAGTTTTTGCAGTGCACCAGAAGCTGAGACTCCGTATCCTCCATGCAATTATACTAATTTCCTCATCTTATTTATAAAGAACATATATTAAAATCCCAGATAAGTGAAGACTTTGTATTAGTGGGTCTAAAATTAGTTATTTTAGAAAAAAAATTTTTTTAAAAAACATTGATAAAAGTCATTACATAGTTTAAGGAATTTGAGAGTGTTTACAATATTAAGGGACAAAAAGTGACATGACATTTTATTAATTGAAAAATTGATGAGAAAAATAGTTGTTTGAACAGTCATGGATTTTTTTTCATTATTCATTTTGGCAAGATTCACTAACAAGCAAAAAAGCAGATTCTTAAATAGAATTTTAGGCCACCATTTAAAAATTCCTCTTTATAGGTATGACTGAATAGTACTGAAAGTACAGTCATAATTTCCAACTGGATTGTACACTTTTTCACATAGTTAAATAGTAGAAGTCTATACCATGTGTACAAAGATATATTAAAAATGCAAACTATTCTTGAATATACTGTTCTAGAGATATCCCAATTATAAGCATGTAGACACAATCTCTTCCATAAATTATTACAAGGGGTAAGAGAAAATATCTGTCCATTTAGAAGAGCCCTTCAGTGCAGTGCCTCTTTCTATGGAAGAGTCCTCTGTAAGAGGGAGACTGCTTCCAAACCAGCCCACGTGTTCCAACACAGTCAGGGCCTCACTGGCTGACACAACTGTGATCAGCTGCACCATTTCACTCCACTTGTGTTACTAACCTTGCCACTGAGGGGATGGGGGAACTACCAGTTAGAAAATGCCTCACACACAAAAGCTTTTGGGGCTTGAGAAGATTGGTTAGGGGTTTGTGAGCTCCACCATTAAGTCTGTGTATTTGTTCCTTTTATTAGGACACACATGGCTGTTCTGAGCACAAGCACAACTATTGCATTAGGGTAATTGCAGAGCCAGGCAATACCACTGATCACTGGTCACCAATCAATACCACTGCTCAAGCTCAAGCATGGGATGAAGGCCAGATTACTCTAAGATGCTGGCAGCCAGCTTTCACATGGCAAACCTTCCTGTCTCTGCTGATTTTTGAATTCTTGCATTTCTGTAAAATGTTACTTTCTGACTCATGCTTTGCATTCAAAAACTGACCACAGCAAAAATCAGTGCCAGTCTATTAGAAGCTGAATCTGAAATTATTTAGGAGCTGTCACAGAAAAAAAAAAAGTCCTCTTAGGCAACTGCTTGCCACTGAAAACCATCACAAGCACAAGGTTCTTCCTTTCATTTGAGCACTGCAGCTATGTTATGCAACATCTTCTGATTCTCAAAATGTCAGCAATACATCTGGACCCATATTCACTCTCTGTCAGTAGAAATACAAGATGAGAATTTTCTGCAGCAATAGTCTGTTTGCTGATCTTAGAAACATTCACAAAAAATGAATGTGGTTTCAACTGCCAATATGCTGTTTTTCCAAGAAAAAAAAAGTTTTGGAAAAGTCAATATAAATTATGAAAAATTTAAAAGAGAAAAGTCTGTGGGCAGACTTAATATGTTTCCTCAATGGTCTTTGCTCCCACGAAGTACATTAAATAGAGAAGAATTTCTCAGTGTTTTTTTCAGAAGGCTCTAGCCTTTTAAATTAGGCAAAATGCATAATTCAGTGCTGGGATATTATAAACACATGTATTTTCAGAGCATATATTGTGCATAATGGCTAATTTACACATGTGACCCCTAGTCAGGTTTATTTATGTGCACTGATCCTTATTGTGGAAGCAATGAAGAAAATATCAACATATTTATCTGAATTTCTGTTTCTGAAATTGAGAATTATGAAGGAGATGAAAGTTAATCCCCTTATTAGCAGAAGTAACACAAACAGGCAGAATTTCAAATGTGCATCTCTGGACACTGTGAATGCCATGAGAGAAGTGTTACTACACAGTATGACTGAGAACAAAAGTCCTAATTTACTTGCATGATATTTATTGATGGAGCAGCTTATCTTCTGTCACTTGCTATGAAGAAAGTCTGCAGGTTTGTCAGAAATCATGTGATGGATTTTACAAGGACAGATTTTGATTCTCACTGAATATAATACAGTTATCAAAGGTGTTTTATGCTCATTAGTACTCATTTTTTTCAATGTTTTGGATGTGATGATGGCCACTGCAGTTGGAAGTCCCTTCTCACAGCTGCCACTAACCATTGACAAATCTTCTAAATCACAGCACTTTTTTGTTATCCTGGTGTTTACATTACCTACCTTTCTTTAGAGGGGTTTTATTTTGTGTCTGAGAAACCACAGAGCAGGCTATTTTTTCAGAGTAAGGGGACATGAATTAATCCACATAGAAAAAAAAAAGCAGCATTCTTGGTTTGTGCCCAAATTATACGTATGCAATGTGACTAAAGTCTAGTAATTCAAATTCTAATTCAAATGGTAGATTTGAATTGGACAGAATTGTAGATTGTGTCACAAAGACTCTTGTGCCAGCATGTAGAAAGCGAAAGTCATAGTTTTCCTCCCCATCTTAAGCACAATTTCCATTTGAAGTAATCATTTTAAAGCAAAGCATGCTTTAAAAGAAACGGAACATGTTCTTACAGCCATTTTTCTCACATCATTTACATATACTAACCATGAGTCCTTGATAAATAGGAATAAATAATGTCTAAAGAGGCAGACATTTATCTTTTACCTATTTTTTAAAGATATCTATTTTTCACCAATAAAATTAAAATAATGATGAATGCTCCTCTACCTGAAATCTGCCTATGATCTCTGCCAAATACAGTGCAAAATACTGGGTGAGGGTCATCCTTCTGACACTGGCGATATTCTTCCAGTAGGAAACCAGCAGCAAAGTATTTTCAAACCCTGTTAAAACTCTGACATACATACTTTGCTGCAGAACATAGTTACATAGTGATATACACGTTAATAAATCAGAAGATGTATCAGTTAAAAGACACCATGGATGTGGAAACTCATTACAGGTCTGAAGGGAATTACAACTCAGGTTTGTAAGTTGGAGAAGCAGTTCTGTCACTCCACCCACATTGCTCACAATGGTAATGTGGTCAAAGGGCAAAAGCCAGTGAAGGAGCCAGTGAAGAGGAGAAGAAATGATCTGGAGTTGGGGATGTTCTTTAAATATAAACAGTGAAAAATTAAGGCTCTTTAAAGTAAGCATATTTGTACAAATTAGGAATACAACAGCAGGAGTCAGTGAAACCGTGCTTCAAACTGACCACAGAGATGAGAATGGATGGAAGGCAGGAGCCATGGAGTCAGGGTCATGCATGTATCTTCAAAAGTATGTAGTATTTTCACCCAAGCATTTTAAGTAATCCCTTCTCCCTGTTCACATTCAGACTGTTACAACTATCATATTTACCTTCAAGCTCTTTTCAGTTCAACACTGTGCATATGTGTACTTCAAGCACTCTTGCAAATTGTTATATTTATTACGATGCTTGAATTAATACTTTCACCACCACGTCATGTTAAGCAACCCTTCACAACCAAGAACCAGTAATTAACAGAGACACGAAGAGAGTGCACTGGTAATACAGCTTTTCTGAATTCCTGAAAGACAGATGTGCAGCAAACCAATTTCACTTTGAAATAAAATGATCAGGTAGATTTCAGGGGAATTCACACAAGTAAAAAAAAGGTAAATCTCAGTGAGATACTGATATAAATTTCTACACCTCAAATAAATTTTGAACTGATGCAGGATGGTAAATTTCATTCTCTATTAAATTATTTCTATGAAACATTCCTGAAAGGCCATGAACTCTTCCACAATGTTTTCATTCTTTACTCAGTTCTATATAGATTGTTAAAAACAGGGGAAGTCTGATACATTTTAAATGACTTGTAAAGGAGAGAAAAAAATATGCCTCATGAAATTCAGGGACTCATTGACTGTATAAATAGTACTATGATTGCATTATTTTCTGGATGTAAAGCGAGTCTCTTGCGTCTCCCAATTTAATCCTTTCCTAGCTGAAATCACTATGATACAATGAGAAGAAAATAAAATATTTCTTACTGAAAATGTGAAAATATATCAACAGAAAGTATACCAAAACAAATCCAGACCAAAACAATCAAGGAAAACACCCCTCATTCCCCTGAAAGGGACAATAGTGGTTAGGACATTGTAACTAAGGGTATGAACTACTGGGCAGGAGAAAAGTATTCTGGAGATGAGAAGGCTCTAGTGAGACCTTACTGCAGCCTTCCAGAACTTGAAGGGAGCATACAAGAGACCTGGAGAGGAAAATTTTACAAGAGCATGCAGTGATAGGATAAAAGTAGCTTTAAACTGTGAAAGAGAGTAGATTTGGATTAGATATTATGAAGAAATTCTATAATGTGAGGATGGTGAAGCAGTGGAACAGATACTGACCAGAGCAGTTGTGGATGTCCCATCCCTAGAAGTGTTCTAGACCAGGTTGGATTGAGGCTTTGGGCAACTAGGTCTAGTGGAAGGTGTCTCCTGACCATAGTGGGTGGCTTGGAATATAATAATCTTTAAGGACCCTTCAAACCCAAACCATTCTATGGCTCTGCAGTCACCTAAGAGGTTAAATATAGTTGATCTCACTGAAGATGAAACTTTTTTTTCCTGATGAAGAGCTCCTGTTCAATCCTGCTACACACAGTTGTTTGAACCAATGCATAGAGAGCAGCTTCATCATGCACCTAAGACAGCCCTCTAAGTAAGGGTTACAATATTTGTTCTGCTTTAACTTGTGGTGAAACCACATGTTAAACTATAGAAAAGCATCTTGTGGTCTGAGACAGACTCCTTTCCACTTATGAAATACAAACAGGCTGGTTCTGTTGCTGCTGGAAATTGGTTATGCTGCATTAAAATCATGCAATTCTTCTATTTATTTTTTGTTTGTTCTTTTTATTAAGCTATCTCAGAGCACTTTAGGAGTCAAACCTGTAAATGTCTCTTATTCTAAAATAAACAGCACTCAGCAAGACACAAATGACATTTTGTGAGGCTCCAGGAGGGAGTAAAGTAGTGCTGCCACAGAGTTCCTTCTTCCTCTCTAAATGTCATTACTCTGTTTGATATACTAACATAAATCACTTATCCAGTTGGACAGCACAGCAGGTCACTCTAGAAGAGATTTCAGATAATGAAATACGTCTCACACACATAAACACAAACTACAAAGCAATGCCAAATGGCTCCTAATAGTTTATGTACTCGGCACTACATTTGCCAGGTTTATTGTTCCTGTACATAATAAACGTGATTGTATGCTGCAGTAGCCTTGTTTATGGGTTCAACCACTTGAACTCATTCCATACTCATTTTGGTGTTCATCTTTTTTTTTCTCCATATGTTGTACAGAATCCAAGCAGTTGAAACAATATTGTGTGCATATATGGTGGAGTATATATGAGGAATATGCTGAGGTTATTTCCCTGTTCCTGGTTAAAGGCAGAACAAAAAGATCTCAAAGAGTATGAAACATGCAGCCCAGTAGTGTTCTGTGAGATTTAGGAGTTCTGTTCAATCTTTTGTCAGCTAAATCAGAAATACAAAAGCATCTATGGATACATATATACATTAATCAGTATACACATATACATTAATCATTCAGATACAGGTCAACAGTATCAATCCCTTTTGTCAGGCAAAATGTCACAATCCAGAAATGCCAGACAACAATGCAAACCAATTTCCACTATTAACATTCAATGGAGACATTAAAAAACAAATAATCAAAGGAACCAAAACCAACAAACAACAAAAACCAAAACCCAACCCCTCAAATACTTCAATAGAAAAAGTGTGTGATATATTATTCACTGACCTATGTGGTTGCCCATTTTATCCACTTGGATTTTAAAATCCTTCATTTTTATTCACTAAGCAGTATAATGAGAAAATAAAATACAGTGAAACATTTTCAGTAAGTTTTAGAGGAAAAGGAAATGGTCAGGGAGTCATCTGAACAAATAAAAAAACTAGATTCCCTCTTGTCTGAGAAAAAGAAGTATGGCAGATTTTCCAATCTCTTGTTGCATTCAGCAAGATTTTGTTTTATATTATCAGATCAAGGGACTTCTCCTTCCTTCATGGAAGAAGTGTTCCAAAACATCTGCAAGAGAATAACCTTGGCATGCTACTTAGTCACCTCAAAATTACACATTT
>VWYI01000162.1:0-27361 GCA_013399455.1 Anthoscopus minutus | reverse complement strand
AAATTACACATTTCACAACTGCTACCAAACATTTGATGGCTAAGCAGTTAGTATGACATTATTGCTTAAGACATCATCTATAACCCTCTTCTACATTCCTGACTTTTTTGGTTCTGGTTTTGTATTCATTCTAGGCTTGCACAGGGAACATGAATACTTTTAGGGTACCACTTCTTACTGAATGCATTGTTGTATTTTGGAGACCAAACCCTGACTTGCCATTTACTGCTATCACAATTATGTTCTATGAACATTGCCATTTCTGTCAGGGAAAAAAACCAAAACCAAATGTGCAAAGCAGCTGGCATTATTTTTTTCTTTAAATTTCTTTGAAGCTAGGGAATGTTTAAAGCAATATCAAAGACACATCATCTAACACATCATGTGAAGTATTAGTAAATGAAACCAAATGCTTAGTGTACACACATTCGTTTAATCTTACATTTGGGCAAGTGCAACCAGAAAGGGCATAAGAATTGCATTCTAAGAATTAGAAAGCTGGCAGCTGCCACACAGTCATAAGGAGGAGTGCAATTCCATAAGTAAATGTATGGTCTTATACTGCTTCTCTGTCTCAGGCATTCACTCTCCTCCTATCTTTTCTGCTACTTTCAGCACATTTAAACATATTATTTCCTATCTTTAAGGTCTGGACATCTCCTCACATTACAGGAGAAAATGAAATGGCTGCAATTGAGTTGCTTTGAGAATGAGGATCTGCATAGATTTACTAGGACTGCCCTACACTTAATTCATTTTGCATGACGAGAGGCAGACTTAGCACTTTTAGTAGTGAAGCACATGCTACAGTGCTAAAGTCATCATGCTGCTTTTGGTACACAGTATCTCTGTGTGAAGTGGCATCGTGTAAGGTCTCAGACATCAGTAAGGCTCTGCTTTTGGCTGCTTGTGTTATGAGGTAAGATAATGGCTTATTAAAAACACTGTTTACAGTAGACTGTAACTCTAATCATAGAAGTATTATGGAGAAAAGGAAAAAAGTGAAAGATGCCCTCCCTTCTCGGAAAAAAAAGTATAGGAAAAGGAATTCTGGTGAAATATCAGCGGCAACAGCATACTTTACACATTTTACTCTATAGTCTTTTCCTTTCAGCGTTTAAATTTAAAAAATACTGCAGCATTTATCTGTGAAACAAATTTTTTAGGCACTATAGTTACAAAACACTTGACTTCTTCATGTATTTTTAATCAATCCATATCAAAGCACTTTGTTGAACTCTTTCGAACATTTGCAGTAATGTAAATCCTTAATGTCTTATTTAATTGTCTAATTGATCAATATATTCACTTTATAATTGCATAAAATTGCTCTGGCCAGTTTTTATGGCCGAGAATTTATGACCATGGCAACCATAATTTCCATATTTTTCATGTCTTGGCCCTATTGTTTTCAAAATAATTTTACAAGCTTAGACTCTCGGTAACATTAACTTTAGACACCTAAATTTTCCCTCTTTTCCAGTACTAGAGTGCTTTTAGATACTTGATGCACTTATTTTTTCCTAATGATGATATTGCATAATTTATATTTCTGTTTTGTCCTGTTCACTACAGGAGAGAATATTTTATTTACATTTTCATATAACTCACCTTCTATGTTGAAGATGGCATTTTCCAAGGATACTAATCATGTATCCTTAATGGGAGCTTTTAAAGGTAACATTTACCACACTACTTTCAGCTTTGCTAATTTTTGCTACAGAGAAATTACTGTCTTCTCCTAACCAACTTGAAGAATTGTCACCTGGGAAACAGAGCAGCAGTGCTCTTTTAACCCTTTCTACCTCATAACTAATGCAGAAAAAAAAAGCTTATATTTATTTAGTCCACTTAAAAGTTCAGATAAAATACAGCAACTACCAGGAGGACCACTGATTATTTACTGTATTGTGTGCAATGATTGGAATACAGTTTTCCTTTAATTACTGAAAAAATTAATATAATTCAGAAAACCATTCACCTCACATTACTTGTTTTACAAGATTTTAATTCCTCTTATCCTGCAGCATATCTAAAGACGCTAGCAGATGGAGAAAAGTAATGGATAGGCAAGAGTCACTTGTTTAATATATGTATGTATATATATATATGTTGAAAATTCTATCTTGCTGAGAAGAGTTAAATAGCTATCAACTGTTTAAAAAAAAAGAGTTGTGACTCTGCCTTTTGTAATCTCTTTCTCATCTTTCTCACTCAAACAAACATAAAATATATGCATTGACTATAGAAATCATCCTTACAAGCATTTTATGCAGAACCTTCCAGAAATCTTTGACATTGCTACCTTTTACATAAAGACAACAGAGGGCTAAATTGTTTAAGTTGTAATTTCTTCCATCTTCTAAAAGTAATTTCTTGTTTTCATGCCAAGGGGGATGTTGACATTTCCTTTAGTACACCAGTATTGATTCTTTTTGCTGAATGTCTATAGCAACTCTTTTACTACTGAGACAAAACATTAGAAAATTGCTATAAGCTTTTTCTTTTATGCTATGAGATGGGAAAGACCTAAAATTGTGCTGTGAGCTTTCTGCATTGAGTTTTCTCTCCTGCTAATCCTTATCCAATTTTTAAGTGATAAAGTAGGATCAAATTTTCAATGTGCAAGGATATAAATGGAGATCTGCACAAAGATAATAAAGTCAAGAATATGAAAACAGGGTCAGGTCAGCACGTGGAGATAGACATGGGATTAAACAAGTGTTGATAGATAGGTAAATTCTCAGTGAGGGTTACACACATGGTTTCTCCTGAATTCAGAGTTAGGTGGCCATTTGCTAAATGCAATCTCCAGCTTGCACCAGAGATGGCATCACAATTCAAAGGCAGGAAGTCACTCATCAAGTTTTAAGAGTAAGAGGGCATGTTAAATAGGGAAAATTCACTTTCTGGTTCTCACAGCGTGACAGCATCTGTTGTGGAGATTTTTAGAGTGCAGACTGATATTCTGATGAAGAGTTTGCAAGTAAAATATTCAGCATCTCTTTGAAAACTGGCAGGATAATTGAGGCTAACCTGGTGGATACCACATTCTAACTGCTCAAACAGCAAACCTGCTCATTTCTAATGGTTGCTGTTGACCTCTGGTTAACAGCAGTCTAATGGTTACTTTCAGACCCTCAGACTTCCTTTCAGCAGTCTGGAATCCCAGAGTTGATACTGTTGATGCTTGAAATTTGCATTGCATAAATAGAATACTGAAGCTCAAACACTTATCTTCAGTTATGTCTCCAAAATGTCAATATCTGCAGTGATTAAGTGAGTAGAGTGTGAAGCTCTGGCACATTTGCATGTTTTTATGTGGGTTAAATCCCATAATTAGAAGTGAAACTAGGTCCTATCTGAAAATCACCAGAGTGCAAATCTCTAGATGAAAACTGAGCCTGTAAAGATAAACTTTTTATAAGAAACTACATTAATGTAAGAAAATTTCTATTTGAATTAAGTTAAAAATATAGTAGCCTTACTTTACAGCATCATTATTGTCTCTTGCTGCAAAGCAAATTTAGCCAGACTAATAGCTGTTCTTTTCTTTTATCACCAATAATAGTAGGGTATTGTTTTCTCTGTAGTTCATTAATTTTCAAGATGAAAACAGTGTTCATTTAGCTTACAGAAGATAACTGCCTTTGAGAACTACAAGTCAACCAGAGTATGGTAGCTGTGTCTTCAAAACGCTCCTTCTCACATAGAAGGAGACATTTCATAAACTGGCACAGTTTGGACCCAGGTCATCTTTTTGGAAAACACCTGTGGAAGTCATGCTCCAAAATGTTAAAATGTCCTAAGTTTAAGCTGACAAGGATGGGTCTCCACTAAAGTCATAATTGCCAAGGAAACCATTTCTTTTCTATTTAAGAGCAAAAATGTGTAACTGCACATTAATTGTAAGAACTATAAACAAAAATTCATTCCAACTCTGTTAAGTTCAGCTTGAAGTGGAATGATCATCAGAGGTGGCAGCCAAAAAACATACTTAGGTTGATTCATCTGACAGATCTTGGAGGACCTCTGTATCAAGTACTAAATGAGCACTCTTTTCAATGTGCATCATAGAGAAATAACATTTTTGTCCTAACTTATGTTTTATACCAGGCAGTCTTGAATGACTATATGCAAGTCTTAAGCTTGTCTTTCTATTACATATAAATATGTATATATATTAAAAATTGATCAAAATATGCAACTCTTTTCTGATAGATCTCACCAAACAAAGGACATAATTATTTTACTTAGCAGATTGGAAAAACATTGTCGTAAATTCAGAAATGTTTTTTAAGAACTGGAATTTAATTAATCTAAGGAAACTAAAAGATCAACCACATTACTAATTCAATTAACTGCATTTGTATGTGTTCAGATACTCTAGATATCATCAGTCATACACAGAACATAGAATCTTAAAAAGGACAGCCAAGTGCATCTGTAGTAGGCTACTGCAGCAAGTCAACCCACCACAAGTTAAGTCATTAGTGTTGAATTTATTTCGTTATTTTAACATTATTGTGAGACCTGTATTTTGTCATTCTATCTTACACAGTGTAGTACTTTGTATTTCAGTATCTGATGTTTAAAATAGAAGTGTTAGTGTTGTCTCCAAACTGTTTTTAGTGTCTGCTATGCTATCAATGGGTGCAAAAGTCAAGACAAAACAAAAAACCCCCATAGCTATATGTTAAAATAACATGCAGATAATTATTAATAAACAAAAAAGCTAAGATGCCCTAATTTCAAGAGGCTGAAAGTGCTATATAAAATTTCTAGAAGGTTTTCATGTACAAAGTAAGTAGAGCTGACAATACAAATGCAAGGATTGTTTCCTTCTCATTGAAGCAATTATAATTTATTTAATTTTGCCCCTTGGATATTCTTCTCATTATGAATCCAATGCTAGCTATTGCTTTCAAAACCAACACATTTTGGACTTACAAAAATTTACAGCTGAGAATAATTACACAGATTGATCAACAAAACAGGGTTATTGAAATGCAATACAGCAGACTGTAGGCCTCACAGCAAAGGACTATGCAAAAAGAACCCACTTGAATCTTGCTTTAGCAAAGCCCTCAGGTATACAATTTTACTATAATTCTGTTCTCAGCTCCCACTAACTTCAAGGAGATGAAAATGCACTCAACTGCTTTGGTGCACAGTTGTAGGATACCGGTTCTTGAAATAAAGCACGTGTTTGCAGGCCATATATAACATGAGTTATAGTTTACCTTAGGATGTCTGACTGCAAATTATGGGAGTTCAAAAGAAACTCAATGAGCTGTGCAGCTGATGGCAGGGCAGAAAAGGTAACTTGGCCAGGTTTTGCAGTGTAAATTGTTCCAACTCATAAGTCCAAGCAATTAAAATACCTGTGTGCTTCTTTGCTTGGACTGAAATTCCCTAGGTAGCTGCAACTGTTCTACACATGCTGCACAAACTGCCAAAGCCTGAACAGGTTGATAGCAGCAGTTTTGCTTAAGCCTTATTGAATCCAGGAGCTCAGGAAAAGAGTGCTGAAGTCTTGCAGAGGTCCCAATCAAAAGTTCTTCAAAGGAGTCCAGTTATAGTTCGCAATTCCAGGGGGCTCCTTTCTGAGGCTAAAAGGCTGTTCACACTGATGTATAAGGTTTTTAATCTGCTCCTTTAAAGGAATTAGTAGCAAAACCTGAAACAGAGAGGCTTCTCTGAAAATTCATGAAGCCTTTCAGACCTCTTGGGGATGAGACTTTGGCATCTGATGAGAGAAGCTCATCTGTGTCAGAGGAACACCTGCATACGTCCATGAACATAACCACAGGTGTCTGGAAGGATGTGCAGCATCTTGGGAGTTAAGTGACAGCTCAGAGTGGTTCCAGACATTTTTTGGTTTTGTTTTTTGAGATAGGTGGCATTACAAGAATAAATAGTGTAATAATAATTCTGCCATTGATACTTGCATGTATTGGACAATTTGTATTTTTATATGTTACTGACATTTAGAAGATCATTAAACAGAATTTGGACTTCACTCCAATATCAGGCATGTATTCACATAGGCAAAATGCAGCTTGTGGGCACTTACACTGACTTTTCACTATATTGTTTAGGACAAGTTTTCTGTGTTTTAAGAACCAGAGACATTAAGAAAAGTACTGTCACATTAACATTTCTTATAAAAAGCCTCATCAATTTAAGTATATATATGAACAATCAAGAATAGGACAATAACTATATTTTTCATCATTTTTCTACAAAGTTTGTATGTATATGCTACTGTGAATCTATGTTTCCTTCCTTCTTACTCCATCTAACAAGCCATCCTCCAAAATTTCCCAGTAATCACATTAGTTCATATTGATTTCTGATATGATTAGCAAAACCTCAAAGTCTACTTATAATAACATAGATACTTCCTTGAAATTTTTCCATATGGCCAAAGAAAATTTCCATTTATTTTTGTGTTTTAACCTATGCATCAAATTGAATTAATCAGATGTGCTTATGCTAAGACTTAGATCAATTTTTAAACTGATGGCCTGTTAATATATGTACATAAGGCCAGCTAGTAAAGTCTAATCAAATATTTCCAAGCATTCTCTGAATAAACGTTACAATATCTTGTATGCCATATTTCCAAAAACAGTGATTATACCACAATTAAGAGGTAGGAGAGAAAATTTAACTGTTTAGTTCAAGAAATTCCTATCAAGCTATCTTTCTCATTTATAATAGTCATTGTTAGTCTTTCACACAATTAATCTTTCCCACAAAGTGTGTGCTTTTAATTTTTATTCCTCTCTTGATACAATTACAATATCCCCAAGAAACAGTAAGTTTTCACATTAAGAACATGCACAGGATGAAAACATAACCCACATCAAAAATACTCCTAGAGTTCAGAAACCCTAAAAAGTCCGATAAAACTCAATTGTTTCTTGTTCTTGGTCAGCCATGGGCAGCTCCTGTAATCTACTCAATCTGCTGGTTACTTTGCTCATTATAGCCTATTTTCCATGTCCTTGGTCTCTGGTTCATACAGTCATATTTGCATTTTGGCACAGCTTCACAGAGGANTGCTCTGGGAAGGACCTCATTTGTCTTTCAGCTATCCTGAATAGCCTGAGGTAAGAGACACCTCAAAGGAGGCTGAAGGCTAGTCACCCAGCTGAGGGAGTCAGCAGCAAACCCTGCAGATGGGCTGACACCTTCCTGGCTGAATGCATTCTTAAGTCTTCTTGTGAAGTCACCCTGGCACACCCATCCAGCCTAGTCGGGAGTGATTGGTGATAAACAGGAGATTCTACATTGTGAGAGGCAAACAAACATGCCTGTGGATCTTCAAGTAGGTTTCACATGTTCTTATTACAAAAATGATCATAACTGCTGTGTGCATGTCCTCTAGTAGGTAAACTATGAACATGCCACCAAACTATGCCTTCTCTCCTTCTCCTAGCAAAATAAATGGATAGACATCTCGTCTATGAATTTTAGAAATGCAGAGCTGAAAGGTTTTCTCAGTCTTCCACTTTCCTAGGCAAGTTCTGTGCTCATTATGTCTGTAGCTAATGTGTGACACGACAGCAGTGGCATTCTCTCTCCCTTGGAAGCACTCATCTAGCACTGAAATCTGATCTTGTATCAAATTTCAAAGTCTGCAGTACTGAAAGGATATGTATAGAGACATAAAGGAAACTGGTGACAAAAGAAGAGAGCTTTAGAACAACTGCAAAATAGAAACTTGTGCCTCCCCTACCTATCATAACACCACAAGTGGAAACTTGTACAGAGAATGGTGAAGGGGAAAGTTGTGCCAATTGGAATATTTACCCTACATCAGTGGATGCTTCCTGGATTTCTAATGGAGTCATAAGTCCTTAATAGTTTCTAGAAATGTCCACACAATTTTATTCTTACTAGATAATTAAAACCAGCTGCACACTTAATATTTTCATTTAGACTGCAGTGCAATCTTGAGCCAAATGCATCATTGGTGTAGTTTCACTCACTTCATTTAATTACACCAAGCCTGAAGCTGGCCTTTTATAATTGTTTCCTGATGAGAGTTTTAGAAGACTAAACTATGAAGCAATATTTATAAAGATCACTGCAAGTGCAGATTCAAAATTACTGCATTGAGTTCAAAGCTACAGGCCTCTGGTTGGGTAATCAAATCTTTTTGTTGCAAGCATAATTGTTTGAGTCTGACTCACTTTGTTCTATTTAAAGGGTAACTGAAGTCTTCCAATATTGAGGTTACTTCAATAAGCTGATATCACCTTTTCCATTTAGCAGACAGAAAATGATGCTGCTACACTTAACTTGCAATTTGTAGTGCTAGAAATGTATATTGCTAGATCTTAAGAGTTATCTTTAATTTCACAACTCAAATTGTCACACAAATTTTTCTTTTCATAAAAATATGTGTTTGTATTCTTTTATTCTTTTTCTGCATCTTTGAAGACAGATGGAGGGCCATCACCCTTCCCCCAGCTTCTGTGAGGGAGCAAGTGCAAGCAATGAAGAACCTGAAAGCTCCTCTGTATTTTGGGGACCCATACTATTGTACAATTAGCTGAGCTTAAGCCATAGTAAAAAAGATGAAAGAAATAGGTCAAGCTATAAAAAAAAAAAAAGAAAACCATCAAGATATGCACTTAGCCACCTGTTTCCTTGCTCAGTGTCCTCTATTAATAACAATTTTAAAAATAGTACAAGAGCAGAGAAATTAGCGACACAGAAGGCTAGCAGTGGTGTATTGAAATCACCACAGTAACACAGCTGCTTCAGCCTCTGATTAGATAGCCAAATGATCAAAAATGGACACAAAAGCAAACCAAACAATATACATTATTAGAAAAGGAATAGATAATGAAACAAAACACAGTACAAAATTTGTGCTATAAGAGCCTCTTGGAAAATGCAGGTCTGGTCTCCAGCTTAAAAAGATCCACAGAAGGCAATGACCCTTATCAAAGGTATTAAATGGCATTAAAATGAGGAATAACCAAGCTTATTAGGTGCATTCAGCTTGGAAAACAAAAAACCCTTACCTCTTTATCTATGTCCTCCTACATTTATTTCTAGAAAACACCCTTTTGACAATGCCTGTGATGGGCACTGAACTACCTAGGTATTTTTCTTTTTTATATGCTTTGCTCACTCCTACAGGATAGCTGATATAACCCCATTTTGTGCTCCTCCTCTCTCCTCGAGTACTGACTCTGCTTGTCAAGTGTGTTCTGAGTCCTGCATTCTGTGGCTTGCAGCTACTTTGCTGAGGCAGCTGAAGCTTAAGCAAGCAAGTTTAAAGACAGGCCTTAACAGCATAGCTGAATCACATTGCACATGATTGACACAGTAGGAACGAAGCAGTTTTAGTGCTGAAAATTCCCAGCTTAGTTTGAAGAATACACATATTTGACAATGATTTTCTTGTGAAGGTCTCCTGAGTGTTACATCATAGTGCAAAAAAGGCAATTCACTGCCAAGCAGTGAAGCACTGCTGACCATTTCTACTAAATTCAGTGGTTTCTGAGACTGGGGGCTTTGCTGCAATGCTTCTTAGTAGCTGTCCCTCTTTGATGTCTTGAAAACATTCCACAAGGCAGTTGTTGTGGTTTAACCCTCGTCAGCCCACTAAGCTTGCTCACTGCTCCCCAGTGGGATGGGGGAGACAATCAGAAGGGTAAAAGTGAGAAAACTCTTTCACTGAGTTAAAGACAGTTTAACACATGGAACAAAAACCACATGCACAAACAAAGCAAAAAAGGGAATTCATTCACCACTTTCCATGTACACATGAATATTCAGCCATCCCCAGGAATCCAAGGCATAGCCCCATGCTAATAACTGTGAAGAAAATTAATTCTATCCAAGCCAAAATCATCACAGCAGGGCTAGTGGCCACTCCAGGAGTCATGTGAAGATTGTCCATTTAGATACAATTCACTCATCACATTTATCTCATGTGCCCAGTATTACCAAGTGGCACCAATGTCCAGTGCCTTCCTTTGAGATTGAATTGGAACACAAGGCCACAGAATTCTCAAAATGTGTTTAGAATTCCTCCTGTGCAAATGATGACAAAAGCTCAATTAAATAAAAAAATTTAAAAAATTTCTTCTTACACTTTGGTGAATTGTCTCTGCAATAGACTACGAAACAGGCTGAGCTGTCACATCGAAATTCCCAACACTTTTTCCTGATACCCGCCCCTTGTCACATAGATTGCAACAGTTTCAGGAAAGCTTTAGAAAGAATTAAATTGCTTGGGCGGGCTTTGCCTTCTCAATGTAGAATTAGAAGAGTTTCACTGTACAGGCACTCAAAAACTGCTTTGAAATTGCAAACACTCATCAGCTTTCAGCACAAGAAAAGCTTTAAAGGTACAGTAGTCATTTTAATACTATCTCAAATATCCTTTTTTGATTCCAGAGGGCAACAGTGGAGCAGGAGCATTTGCTTTTTTCATTAGTAGATCATACATCTCTGACAGTTGAAGTGACATGAGGGCCAGAAGTGCTCCCCAGCTGCATAATTGCAGACTCCCTGAGGAGCATTTACCTACTTTCCAGATGCTCATTCTTTTTTTTTTACAGAACAAAAAACTTGACCATTCTATCATTAGTCCCCTTTATGCTTTATAACTGAATAAGTCAAACTGTACAGTTGTTGATTTAAAAAAAAATAAAAAGTAATGAGGTCAAGGAAGTCAGCAGGAAAGGTATAACAATATCAAAATGAGGCACAAACCTTCAGGCCAATTATCCAAGACCTGATCTTGACAATGCTAAGTTCAGTGGCTCTTCCTTCTGGGTAGACAAACACTTTCAGCTGGGTTGCCCTTGTTCAAAGTCATTAAGGATCAAGCTACTATTTGCTGCATGGCAGGAGCTGCTGAAAGCCAGGGGAAAGGGGATGGCTCAGAGCACCAGACGCTCACGCGCCATGTTGGTATTTGCTGGTCAATGAATAACACGAGAGGGGTTCTGTGTGTGGTATTCCCCTGGAGTTTACTGCTCTCACAGGAAAGGGAACCAGGGAGAAAGAACCAAGAACAAAGGAGGGACCTGGGTTTTTCACTACCACGGAAGGGCAGAGCATCAGGACTGAGGGCCAGTGGGCTGAGGGCACAGGGATGATGTGACAGGGGAAAGACTATTAGAGAAGACAGGAACAGGGAGCATTCTGGAATTGGAGTGGAGAATAGGGATGACACCACTCTGAGGCAAGGACAATGGGTGACATAACTGGGGTGATGTAACTGGGGTACATAAAACAACAAGGGACTGTGTGAGAAATATTTCTTAAACAGGGGCACATCCCAGGGTGCCCCACTAACTGCATCTCCTACCAACTCCTGGGATGCATCCACTATTTTCGGAAAATATACTGAATCTAGAAGGCCACTCATCTCAGCACTTCTCTATGGAAGAAAAAAAAAGACTAGTGTTGTAAAATCTTTCCTACAAGCTTCAGTTAGAAGCAAGATTATGGCTGTAGGAGGGCGCTACAAAGATGAAATTTTGATATATTATATATACACCAGTTTGAGAGAGGTTTCTCTATGTAGGTTTCCCAAAGGCACACAGAGAGTGCAGAAAAGGTGAAAAAGGTGATCATTTGTGTCATTTATGTACCTGTATGACAGGAATGATGGCTATATATGCCTGTAGTATTCACCAGCCACTATCAAAAACCAATGTGACATGAGGGCAACTGGATGGGGGGGGACTTTGGGACTCTGAGGTATTTAGTGTACCCCCTCTCAAACCTCACAGATTATGAGTTTTATGCCACAGAATCCTGATTGCTGTTTGCCCATCAACAAACCAGTCCTTTCTGTCTCCGTGTCATCACACATACCATCCCCAGCTGGTCTAGTGTGCCATGCTCCAGAGAGCGAGGGAGAAGATGGGATGCAACAGTAGTCTGTGGCATATTTCAGCTGATAGGGCACATTTCCTTGTTACAGACTGGCATTTTGGCCTCTCCCCTTTATGTCTTCAGTCACATACTCTGATATGCTATCACTTTAGGCAGATACTTCAAATACTTCAAATACTGTTAGTAACATTCTCCTTCAAAGACTATTGCATATCTTCTGCCACTGCTGTTCTGTCACTCCAAGTGAAACCTGACAAGCTGCAGACAGCAGCCGTGAACATTAGATAGTTCATGCAAACTCACAGGGAAATGATACTGAAGAGCTGGTAAAAATGTTTGAGTTGTTTTAACACTTAATTCAATGCAGCTGCTCTGGAGACCTTACCATAGGAGGGTGACACGACCACCACCAAGGACTTGTAGAACATGAACTTTCTCTGTAAGTTCATCTGAGCAGCAGGATGCAGCCCAGGGTTACAACAAACAATCTTACAGGCCTCTCTGCACATGGCCAGACAACTGCTTCACTGAAATTTTCACCTTTTTTTCTGTATATGGAATTGTTCTTTTTGGATGGGAAAGCAGAAAAATACTGATATCTTGATATGTAACATAGTCAAATTTGTGTATTCTGTAGTCTGACAGCACAACTACAGACCTGTATAAAGTTTATGCAGGCTGTTTTTTTTCAGTTTGTATATTTCTTTCTTTCTCAGACACAAAGATGATGCACAGCAAAAAGATGAACCAAACACTTGTTCAAATAATTAAACATGTAAAAGTAAAACTAACCCTAAGCACATTAAAAAAAATGTGAAAAGATTCCTTCAATGGAATGATGTTCCAATCACAGATTCCTTCAAGGGACAGAAGTTCTAAACCTGCATCTAATCTAAGTTGCACAGTGAGGACATATAAACTATGTCTTTATGATATTATAATTATTTGCCATTAAGATTATCATAGAATTATAGAATAATTTGTGTTGGAAGAGATGCTGAAAGGTCATCTCATTCAACCTCCCAGCAGTGAGCAGGTTGCTCAGAGCCCCATCCAATCTGATCTTGAATGTTTCCAGGGATAGGGCATCCACCACTTGGGTTCAGCTTTTAAATTCTTTAGTTAAAAGCCATTTCCCCCTGTCCTGTCACAAAAGGCCCTTTTAAAAAGCTTGTCCCCGTCTTTCTTATGGGCCTGTTTAAATACTGAAAGGCTGCAATAAGCTCACCCCAGTCTTTTTTACAGGCTGAACACCCACAACTCTTTCAGCCTTTCTTCATAGAAAGCATGTTCCAGTCCTCTGATAATTTTTGTGGCACTCTCCTGGGCCTATCACAACGGGTCCCTGCCCTTCCTGTGCAGGTGACCCCAGAGCTGATGCACCCCTGCAGGTGGGGCCAGAGCAGAGCAGAAGGGCAGAATGCCCTCCTTCATCCTGCTGACCTCCCTTGCTCTGCCTTGGATGCAGCCCTGGATATGTTTGGCCTCTGGGGCCATGAGTGTACATGGCTGGGTCATGTCCTGGCTTTGATTACCAGGACCTGCAAGTCCTTCTCAGAAGGGCTGCTCTCAATCCCTTCATTCTCCAGCCTGTATTGATACTGGGAGTTGCTGAATCTCATGAGGTTTCCTAGGGCCCCCTTCTCCAGCTTGTTCAGGTCCCTCTGGATGGCATCCAGTCCCACAGGTGTGTCAACTTTCTCATTTTGGAAAACGTTTTATGGCACTGGACAATAATAGAGAGGAGCAAATGCCTGAATTAAGCAGCAATAAGTAGTAAAATTTTTAGGTAAGAGGCTCTAACCTCGTGATGCAAAACTGTGACATCCAATAAGAGATTGCTCTCCGTAGAAGATCCATATGCTATAATCAGCTCTTTAGATTGCATATATACTTCACAGATGTTCAGAAATAAGTGGAATCAGTTATTTGGCTTTTCTAAAATTGCTGATATGCTGCTAAAGGTAATACACAGTCTTTCTTCAAAGCTTCTGACAATAAAGACGCATTTACCATTATGCTGGCAATTGCTTTTTCATAAAATATGTGATGGTCTATATGTGTGTCTGGAAAGCATATTAAGCTGATAGCAAAGTAATTCTTTCAAGTATTAATGCTGAATATCATCGATACTGATGAATATCAAGGCCCTAGTTTTCACTCTGCTTTTATATGTGCAGGGGAGTAGAAAATCAATCAAGAATGTCAGTCAGATTTTAATCACTCTAATAATTAAATAAAGGCATTGTCCCAGCTCTCTGATACACTATTCATAAGTACGCACTGCACTTCTGTTAAGAAAGATGATAACTCTGGTAGATCATTTACATTTGACTAGTATTTCCCAAGGGATAAAGCTCTTGGCAGAGAACAGAAATCAAAATTTAGAACTTATATGAAAAATAGTAGTAGCAGAATAAACACCATTTTTTCATATTACTGGTTGCAAGTACCATGGTAAAATGGCGTTTAAGTTCTTTTTTAATGAAGAAAGTGCAAAAGTCAGTGGCAATGAATAAAGTGCAACTATTTTGACTTAACTTAAAGGTTTTGCATATGTGGACCATATGGCTTATGGCCCTAAATCTGATATGAGCATCAATGAGAGTTCTATGAATAATTTTACATCATCATGTGGCCACATTTCTGCAGCAAGCCCACACAGATGGATGCCCTGCATAGATGGCCTTAGATATGTCACTGGCACTCTACATGGTCACCTGCCTGTATAGGCAGCATTGCAGAACCAGGATCTCTATACCTGAAAACCCGCATTAGACAGCACATGTCGGTAATATGTGTTCCCTGCTCAAAACACAAGTCTGAAAAGGTAACTCTATGATTGAGATACTGTCATGCAGAGACTTTAATATTAACTGAATACTTGATTTACTGTGTAATTTGCAGCTTCAGGGTTCTGGGACTTCTGTACCTCAGAATTCAGACAGGAAAAATGGTGGGTCTCTGTCTTGCTGAAAACCAGGCAGCCAGATTTTGTCACATAAAAGAGATAGTATGGAGCTTATCTAATTTTTGAGGGAGTTACACTCACATAAATCTTTCTATAATGAGTCTTATCTACAGCAAACTGGAATATGTAGTATTGCAGGAATATAAACAAGAGGACTAGTTCAAAAGACACAGAGTAATTCTGTGAGTAAGAAATATAGATTATGACCTCCATCAAATAACTCAGGATGACATTTGCAAGATTAAAGAACTTGCATGGACATTTTTTAAGAAGATGCACTTACAATTTTTAACAAGATGCACTTATTAATAGCTGTTTACTACAATAAATGCAAGATAATTTAAAAAAAGGTCATATTTATTAAATGTAAATGGAGTTTTAAACATTATAAGTAGCCTAAAATCTATTTGATCATGTTGCAATATTAAAATCACATTTCCCAAATTTTGGGTTCGCTTTGCCTCCAATGTCTAAACTGTAAAATGAAAGAACATATCAGAACAACCTAGAGTCCAGTTCTGAAACTGATGTTTCAGACAGACTGATTTCAGTTGGTGAAAGTTGTCATGTCTATGCAACTGTAGCACCTTCTACAGTTTCATCATAGTCCAGACTTGAGCAAGAGTTTGGACTAAAGCATTTACTCCAGCCTAGACTTTTGCTTTTAATTCATGGTCAGCTCCACAATAGTCTCCTGAAATAGTTCTCTGAAATTATTAACAGGCTTTGTACAGAACAGAAAAACTTTTCTAAAAGAAAAAACACTTCACTGAGGACAATCCTTAGAATGAAACAGTATGGCAAGCAGAAATAGTACAAATTGGAGCCATGAAATCTGCAACTAGTGAAGAGTTGAGCTCATTCAGCTGGTGCACAACTTACTAACTCCCCATTCCCAAATAAGACAGGCCGTCTTGTGTGTCCTCAGAATGGCTAGTCAGCTCCTCTGTTTTCAGGATTTATAAAGACATATCAGGCCTGCATCTACTTCTTTCCCCAGTGAAACAGCATCCACTATTTAGTGCCAAAACTTTAGCAGCTGAGAATCAAGAGGGCAAGATGGTATGTCAACTACAACTTGAGTTTTCTGCCTGAAGAGATATATTTTGCAAGTGGACTAGACACATTATTCAAAGGTGGCTGTGCTGTAACCAACATACCTCTCAGAGAAAATGGTCTCCACATGATTCCCATACTGTTCTTGGACTGTCACAATTCCCATTACTGTGAAAAATACCATAGTTTTAGTAATTTCACCTTAAACCTAGGCCCACAGCCATTGTCAAGCAGTGATAGAATTAGTGCTAATAAAGGAAGTTCAAAGTCACTCAGTATAAAATACCATGCTGTAAGTTTAGAAATGGCCTATAGGGACCAGATTTCAGGAATGTAACCTGGAAACATTCCTGAAATGCGTGTGGTGTGTCCACATCTCTGACCTGCAGAAGAGCAGCCTAGGGGCAGAGGTGGTGAGCACCCACCAGAGGGTTGTGGGGGACAGTGGCCCAGCTAGTGGTTCTCCTATCCTCCCCTGGAGAGAAGACAGCTTTTAGGAGCTACCTGTCCAGCAGGGTTCTCAAGTTCATGTTAATTCTGTATTTGTTATTGGTTCTCACATTTTGACCTGCCCTGACCTGATAGAGATAAAAGATGGGTTCCCAGTATCCTCCCTGGCTTTTGGATCAGAGATTTCTAAGAGGACAGTGCTACAATTAAACCTCCATAAGAAGTTGGATACAAAGCTCCGCCTCTTTCTTCCACTTTGCTTTGGGAGCGGTTCTCATGCAAACAGCCTTGCTCGAGTCGGAGCTGATTACCTCTAATGCAGCTGAGGAGGTTTTGGGGTCCCAACCCCATCACCTCCCAGGCCAGCCTTAGAGGATGACCTTTGTTTAGCAACAATCTAGGCTGTGAGCCAGATAAGTGAAAAGGTTGATAAGAAGCATATCCTTTGAGGTGGGAGAATGGTTTTTAACATACTAATGTCCTCCTGCCCAATAAGACTCAGGTGTTAAACTACCTCTCTTTCCCCAACAGGAGAGATATGGAAACATTCACACATAATCCTGAAAGTGTTAATCCCATTGTATAAGGCAAAACTGGCACAACCGCAGAGGTGAGAAGCATCTGTCAAGTCTTTGATGGTCATGAACCATCAAAGACCCCCGAAACACCCCCAGACTCACTTCTGGGGCCTTCCACCAGAGGACTGTAATAATCCATAGTGTTGCATCAGTGTAAAACTCCCCCACAGGGGAGGTACCTAAGCATTCCCAGCTCAGCCTAAATATTAACTCATTGAACTCACTGTTTTGAGCTCTCTGCTCACACCAAATGGATGAAGACTGCAAACATTGACATTTATATAGCAACAATCAAGTCTGTCTGGATTCACAGCTGGTGATATATTTCCTCTACTCTCATCCTTACTTACTACTCTCATCCTTTTTTTTCCTTATATATTTTATTAAGTGATATAGAATAACCAAAATGGCTACACGCCTCAACCAATTTGTTCTTAAGTAAACCTGCCACATATATATGTATACACATACATACACATATACACACTGGTCATTCGGTGACATTTTACCCTAATCTGTCCCAAGGGATCTATTGACAGAAACCTCAATTACACCGCCTCTGTGGCAGGTCATAACAGCTGTCAGGGTGTGTCTTGGGTTTTACACATTTTAAGGGAAAAAAAGGATGGGAGCATTCAGCTGTAAAAGAAATCTTTCCCCTTGTCATTGACACAGAAGGTAAGCCATATGGCATCAAACCTCATCTGTGTAATTCCTAGCAAACCTTAAAACCCTTATTTGGATCAATGCAAAGTATTCATTAAGATTGCTTTGGCCAAATTGTTGAAGTAGACCAGATGTTTACAAACTTACACATAATCACAGGTTTCCTTCTCTTACACATGGCAAATTTGAAAATATATACTAGAAAATAAAACCTGTCTCACTGCACTAGTGAGCCCATGGTAAATACTTTTTTAGCAAAATGATTTAGGTTTTTTCTTTTTCTTTCCCAGCATCAGATGCAACAATGTTGGTTCTCAGGCCCAAAGCTATGTAAAAGGAGCACAGAGTATGGGGAAAACATAGGACAAGAAAATAGTAAGTCTAGTCATGTCTGCTGACATATTTCTCAGTCCTACAGGATTTCTGTATGGTTTATAAGCTAGCAGTCCCTACCATCCTACAGGATTGCTGTATGGCTTATAAGCTAGCAGTCCCATCTGGCATTCTGATATTGATGGGGCAACTCAGCGAAAGAAAATTAATTAGCATTGAGGTTGTCATAGAAAAAACACATTGTTCCTGTAGACAATGTGGTATGATATGAGGGCTGTGGGGCTGGAGGATGCCTTTGCAGTAATATCTTGATGGGTGGATTTTCACAGGGTAGAGTTGCAGTGCGATCACTGGGACACAAATGACTGTTTCTGAATTATGATGCTTCTTTGTCCTCTCTCTAAAATATTACCATATATTCTGTACTTAATTTTCAGCAATAATATAGATCATATCAAATAAATATTATTCTCGATGTCTTCTTACTGGTATGTTCATAAAAAAATTTTCAGACAGCACATTCAAAGATACTGCTTACTTCAGTGGATGGACAGCAGTCAAGACCAAAAAAAATTATTTGTAAAGAAGATAAACCAGTGATGGATATAACATTAGAACTGCTGAGTGCGTCTGAGGACTTTTGTAGAAGCAAAGGTGCCCAGACACTCTTCAGAGTTCAATGTCTGTCAGCAAAGTACGTTTCAAAGAAAAAAGTAATGAAATCCCCTAGAAAATCTCACTTGATTTTTGAGAGTGCATAGTGGAAAAAAAATGGAATCATTAAGCAGTGCCTACTACTATTATCAAGAGAAACAACTGACAAGACTTTTTTTCTGATGACATGAGCCTCACCACATCAAAGCATATTGCTCCATTCCCAATGAGTTACTCTCTAAATTATTTAAAACCACATGATGAAATTCACTATAAAAATGTTAGAAGATACATTCATTTGAGAAGACTAAAATTGCTGTCATGAGTAACTTCCTAAATTAGATGATGTGAGTTCTTTGTTTTCTTCCATTAAAAAACATATGTTTTTTAACCATCTGGTGAAGAGCAACTATAAATACTAAGATAATCTGCTTGGTCAAATCCATTAAACTTGAACACATCCTTAGGGGGTTATTGATTATCTCTTAGCCTCTCTTTCAAAGCAGATCATTAAATTTTTTACTCGGGAAATGCATCCCACTTAACACATTGGCCTCATGGAGGCTTTTGAGCACCCTAAAGTCATTCAATTAGAACTAGTTAACACAAACAGGCTTTTAAAGAAAAAAGTATATAGGATTATGTGATCATTCTAATCCTGTTACTTTAGTTTCCTCATAAGAAAGATTTATTCTTACAATCTTAGCAAAATTCCATTGACAAAACATTTTCTTCTGAAAAAAAGCACATAAAAATAAATTGCCTTGCTGGCTCACCTAGAATTAAAGCCTAAGAAATCAATATTTCTGTGTTTTATGTGTTTTGTAGCCTTTTTCTTTAATGTTACTGAACTTTGAAAGGGTTTTTTAACTATTAGCCCAGAGAAACGCCTCTAACTTCTGATACTGCCTAAGGAACCTGATTTCATTCAGATTTAATATGTTAATTTGCAAAACATCATAACATAGAATACTAGTAAAAGAAAATTAATGTAATAAAATTTGTCAGTGTTCTAGCTAGACTTACTTGTGGAGAAAAAAAACGTATTTTAGAAAGTATGTCTTAAATGGAGTTTTATAATGGATAAAGAGTAAGATCTCTTCCATGCTAAATGTCAACAGAACAGACAAGGACTTCCTGTTCTTCTTTAAATTTATTTGAAGAAGTTTTTGTTGCCTGTAGCCTCTACCTGTGAACATGACTCAAGTTCACTTAACATTAATTTTATGTTGATACAAGTCAGTTTGTTTTCAAAGTGTCCAGATCATTTCTTTACCCATAAACCTACAATCAAAACTCCCAACCTTTCCTGCACAGATTTCCATCCAAGAGCATGCTGTCAACAGTATAAAAAACCTTTGAGTTCAATAGCTGTATGGATACAGAAGCTATACAAAATTCAGAGTAGCACACTACATGCTGGCTGGGGCTGAAAAAAGCAGGGACTGGGGGGGAAACAATGGAAGTAATGAAGAGGTTGTCAGCTACCATGCTAATGTGTATCAGCCACTCTACTATTGATCATCTTAGATGTACAAAAAGCTTCCAAACCACAAGAAAGACTTTTTTTAAAAGAATACAATGACTTTATCAAAAATTATTTTCTTTCTTTATTAAAACAGACTCTCATGAATCACACAACACAGTTTCCATGTAGTCAGCAAGGCTATTTCTCAGGTAACCAAGTGCTGAGTACCTTTCAGTTGCAGAGTTTGAAAAGAGCAGAATATCCCTGCATGAAATGGAAAGAGCATATATAATAAATAAAGAATAAGAGGCTTTCAAAACTGTTTCCACTTCAGAAAAATAGTAATATTGCAATTCTAACCTCAGGTTCTGTTTATCCAAACACTATCTAAAGAACAACTGCACAGAGATTAGAAAAGCTACAGATCCAAGCTTTACTACAACCTTTACAGGAAATTTGTATGAACTTGTCTCCCTTTATGCAGATATTTTGAGATATTTTCAGGTTTTCTAGGGGAGGTTTTCTTTTTCCTCCCAGACACTTCACTGGACACCAGTGTAGATCAAGCTCTTTCAATCCTTAAATTTATTTATTTAATTAATCATCTGAGTTTTATTTATATGAATCAACATATCGGCATCATCTCCAATTGCGACGCAATCCCAAACTGAAAGCCCTGTGTCACAACTTGCATAGAACATAGGCCAAATCCACATTAATTGGTTGAAAATTAAATCTTGCTTTCACTTATTTTCTCTTAAGTTCACTGTTATTGGTGATTTGCTCATATAAAACCATTTTCATTATTTTAATTGATACAAAGGTGAATTACTAGAACAAAAAAGGAAATGCAGAGTTTTAATGGCTTGTTGATGGCTCCAAACTCAATCTCCAAATGATGAGAAATCATGCCATCTTTAATCTCTTAAAGTTATATGTGCATCTTGATATTCAAAGACATGTAAGCAAATAAATGTTTTTCATTAGTAAGGGCAAGTAAGTAAACTATTTAAATTTTTATTTTTTTCTTAGATTTGCCCAGAAAAAGTAGGTCACTAAAAACGCACTACATATGGTTGATTTTCCCTCTTAACATAATATGTTTTTTAAATACTTGGTTAAAAGATATTTTGATTTTTAAACTGCAGTTAAACTGTGAGGCTTGATAGAAAGTCATCAACCAAACTTGTGAGTAAATACAAAAATAGGAAATGTTCTTGTATTTGCATAAGCCTCAAAGAAATAACATTTCATAACTACTGGCATGATTTAGAAACATGTAGAAAACAAAAGGAGAGAAGTTTTATATCAAATATAATTCAGAATGGTGAACTGCTGCCACATTTCACTCAGATGGAATAAATGGACACTATGGAAAGCTTCAAATTATCTAAATATGTAAAAGGGTTGAGAAACCATACGGTACCATAAACTGCTGAGTCCAACTGGCTGAGAGGTACAGTTCAGTAGGCAGAAAAAGAAGAATGCTATGATTTTGAAGAGGATTATATGCATGCTGATTTGAAAAGTACAAAAAATTGTGTTCTTTAACAACCAAATAAAAACCCCCACCACCACCAACCAACCAACCCAAAAACCACCAAACCCAGAGAACTCCATACATAATTCTTTATGCTACTGGCAGCCAATTTAATTGGTTACCTTTCACTATCTATTGCATAAATATGAAGCTATAGTGGCAAAGTGTTTGCCTCTCAAATTATTGGACAAATGTCAGCATGTTGCTGAATTTTTTCTCAAGAATATATAGTGCCTCAAAATGATGCCCAGAAAATAGAACTACTAATGACTATATGACAAGAACAAAGAAAGAGAATCTGTAAATATAGCTGGGAATTTTTAGTTTGGTTTTGCTTAATACACCATATGTTCCTTAAGGGATAACCACAGTGTCCTGGCTTGAATTATAAAAGGGTATTTGTAAACTGTAGTACAATTGAGCATTACTGTATTGTTCGCCTAAAGCATTGTGCTTTAATAGAGTTGGAAAATATTTTCAGATGCATTGTACATGCCAGATTTTCTATGACAAGTATACAGTACAAGAACTTTAGTTTTAAACTTGGTTTCTGATATAAAAGCTTTAGTATTATGACTGGGTAGTACTAGGTTCATTACCAGTCTGCTATTGCTAGATTCATTTTCCAGTTCTTCTGTTTTGTAGGACTTCAAATAGCCTAGGTATCTAATAGGTACCACTGAAGCGTCACTTATTCTCTGTTCTTGATAAATTAATATAATGCCCAAAATCTTCTGTACTGTGTATGTTCCATTAGTTCTATATTTGACATTTACTTTTTAAAATGTCACAATGCACTTTTTGCAGTTAAAACTCTTTGGCCTAGTCACACATCAAAAGGTCAGTGTTTAATCTATCAGTCAGAGACAGTGTGGGACTTATGATCTCTTTGCTAAATATAAACAGCCCCTGGCAGGACGGCATGGACACAACATCTGAGGAGGGATCCACAGGGGAAGAAACCAAACCTTGCAAAGAAACACTGAAACAACTTATGCAAGAAAAGCACAAAAGTAGGGGAAAAGACACTTCTTCCTTTTCCTTGGGCATTTTGAAGTGCTTTGTGGCCCAGTGCAGTGCTGGTCAAAGATACCCAAATAAGCAACACATTCAGTGCATCACTCCGCTGAGTTCTGTGACACGCAGGGAAAGAGTTAAACATTTCTGCGTGGCATGTTATGATGCTGGATCCTACCAGCTCAGCAGATATAATATAATGTATGCCGCTAAAAATATGAGGCTCTATAGAAAAAAACAGGTTGCTTGTAATACATCCAAGACACTACATTGAAAAAAATAAAAAGGTTATGGAGCAAGTTGGATCATCAAGGCCCTCTCACATTAAGGATTCTCTTTGCAGCCTCCTTTCCTGCATCTCACTGGCCTGTCTCAACAAGCTTTCCCTCTGGACAAAGCCCAGGCACAGCTGAGCCTGCATATGCTAAAGGCAGTCCCCAGTAGTCAGTACAAAAGAGGAAAGGCCAAGTGTGAGCTCTTCCTCTCTTGGTAATCCTCCAGTAGGGTTTAATACCTTAAACATCCCCATATGTCTGCATGCCACATCCCATGGCACATATTCCAAGTTTCAGAGTGTGCACTTTGTTTCACACTACTGACACATTGGAATGACCCCCTCCACCCAAATGGACACACCATTGTGCAGGGAATGTTTTATTAGAAGCACAGAAATAGTGTTCACAGAAATAATGTTCAGTAGTTATTTGCTCTTTTATGTGTTATCATTTATAACTGCAGCAGTATAATATGTGTAGGTCAGCCAGACCTTCTTTTAGAGTCCTTTGGGAGGACTGTATTCACACGGAATAAGGAAATTAGTAAGAGACTTGAAAAAATTTTAAGAATTATTGAAAAATATTTTACCACTGTATAAAGAACAGTTCTCCATACCCTTTCTGATCTTTTGCTGGCATGCACTTGCCAATATCATTAGCAGAAAAAGAAAACATTCTCTAAATATTTTTGAAATAATTTTGTCATGAAACATTACAGAGAGTATGGTACGCAGGAATGCTTTTGCTTTGATGGCATAGAACAGCTGTAGGACTGTGTACAGCTGTGTGCTGTTTATGCTAAGGAACTTAAAATGGTTCAGCAAACTTTTGCTTCAGAATATGTACTGTGGCATGCAATAGATCAGGGTCTCACATAGGGCTGAGGAAAACAGGGTAAATCTGAAGTATAGTGCTTCTATCCACAGGCATCCCAGGACCCGAGTGTATCACACCATGTGGGTTTCAGCATGGCAGCTGTGACAGCACATCATGGCACCCTCCTTGTA
The DNA here is from genome assembly GCA_013399455.1 of Anthoscopus minutus. Taxonomy (NCBI): domain Eukaryota; kingdom Metazoa; phylum Chordata; class Aves; order Passeriformes; family Paridae; genus Anthoscopus; species Anthoscopus minutus. Next base: position 3,466 of record VWYI01000162.1, on the reverse strand, counting down.
AAGCTCTAGTCAGCAGCAATGAAAATGCCTGATACCAGGCGTTGTAATTTACAGGATTATAGTTCATCAACCCTACTACTAGACAAAAGTCTCTGATGATATGATACTTGACACTAATTCTGATTGCTGGTTTTAACAATAAAAGACACACAGTGAGTGAATGAGGGCACTAGCTGTGTATGGAAGCTGACAGAACATCCTCTTTGTAAGAGTGTTTTGGAAATCCTGTGGATCTTCACAGGACTGCTTATGTCATTTTGGTTAAGGAGAAAATCCTGGGTAAGGCCAGAGAAGTGAGACCATGACTGTAAAATATCAGTTTAATTTCCAGATCAGTCATAGAGGATAGAGATGATAAACTTAAACCTCTGGCTTCCCATACATGAGGAGAGTGCTTTATATTTTATATTCCTCCATAATGGTGTTCTCCAACTCCCGTTTGTATCCACTGAATTTTTCCATAAGTAATGTCAAAAGACATTTCCTTCAGTAGGTCAAATCCTAGCAACATATAGTCACTATATCAATTTTTTTTCTGTAAAACAAATCTAATGCTGGGCACAACACAGACCAAAGATATTTGAGAGCTCATACATATTTGTAGAGTGGCAGCGCTGCCACCCACACAATCAGTTTCTCATTTCCAGAGCCTCAGACTGAGCAAGCTTTCAGCAGGTTTCACTGGAGACTTTTGTCCAGCTGATGCTCAGGCCCTGAGTTCACAGTCTCTAGTCTGAACCAAATATTGCAAGAGAACTTAGTGTAAATTTTGTAAGAAGCCAGTAACATGCTAGTTTTTTATGAAATGGGAGGTAAAATACTGGAATGGTCTGCCCGGGGAGCTGGTGGAGTCACCATCCCTGGATGTGCTTAAAAAAATGTGGCACTAGGTGCCATGGTCCAGTTAAGGTGTCAGGGCATGGGTGGAACTCAATAATCTTAAAGGTCTCTTCCAGCCTAGTGATTCTGTGATTCTGGGTACTCATCTGGCATATACTAGAAAGACATTCAAATACTTGAATGGATAAAGAACTAAAATCTGCTATCCATCTTCTATCATGATTATAGACTCAACCAAGACACTGATAAACTTTGGAATATTTTGAATTTAGTATGACACAGCATTAAATTTCTGATATCCTAAAACCAAACCAAAATAAAATTAGTCCCTTCAAAGAACGACTGTCAAATTTAAGTGTCAAATATTAAAAAAACCCAATAGACTAAAAACAACTTTTCCATAAATTCAACACACTTGTTAACTGCAAAATAAACCAATTGCCAATATTTGTGCAATTATTTTTATAGCCAAAATTCAGACTCATTGCAAATTTTGAACTCTCTACTAGCTAAAAGTGTAACCTCTTAATACATAACCATGTTACCTGACTCTCTCACCAGAATGGCTGAACAGTTCATTTCATGACAAAGGTGACCTTGCCAGCAGCCTGTTTATAGAGGCAGGTGGTAGCTACATACTCCCAAGGCCTGCCTCTCCCTTCCACGTTTTGTGGCTGGAAGCATTTTGGACTTGATAACACTCCTTTCTCAGGTTTGATATTAACAAGGTTGTATTAAAAATTCACTGCTACATCCACACAGCCCACATTTCTTAATGACCTCCTCCCCAGTATTCAGCAAATGAGTGAAATCAGAATCTCTTAAAGACAGAAGCTGATCAGAGTGAACATGCACATCTAGCTTATGCTTTCTAAAATATAACTTATTGAAACACATTATCTGAAATAGTTAGGTGTGCTTATGCAGCCACACCAACATTGTCACAGGAATAGCTACAGTGCTGTGAGTGGGCGTCAGTCAGAAGCAATTTGTCATGTTTTGACCTGTCATAAACTCACTTAATAGGAAACTAAATTGCTCACAGAACTTAGCATACTTTTAGATGATTCAGCTGTTTGTGGTCACAGCAATGTACCTTTTTTTCTGAGACAATGCCTTCTAGGCACTCTGCTCACTCACCCTTTGGTATGCTTTGTTCTCACTTTGGTATATTTTCATTCACGTCTTATTCCCCCAAATCTTGAAGGAGCATGAACCCAATTTCTAAAATGAAAATGTAGAATGTTTTGGAATTGCTTTAATAAATTTTCTCTAACAGATGGACACTCAAAACATATACAACCATTGAAGACTTGAAGCTGACCAACTGAAAGACCTTTGGAATGGAGTAAAGGACTTCATGATTATTTTTTTCTACAAGCTTCATGAAGAAATAGAGATGGTATCAATGCAGACAATGAAAAACAACAATGGAGGAGGCAGAAATCACATCATAGTTTTCTATTTACAAGCAAAGTACAATAGAAAGCCATCATTAAACAGGAAAGTTTTTGGCAGTTATCTTGTTCTCAGTCTGACAGACTGCATGGATATGAATTTATCTGCAATGAAAGCATCTTCATTTCATCCTTCTTATGCAGAAGTCTTGCTGCTCTACCCTGAGTCTCCAAGAGTTCTGTCAACAGATAGTATTTAACCCTAAGAAAATTGCAGAGCAGAAGATGACCACCTTTATTTTTCCAATCTTCTGCTCTCATCCATACTTGTTTTTCCTTAGCATCTGCAATACTAAAAAAGGAATAATTCTGTACCTGTCCATCTCATTGCTATACTCTATGTTAAGGACATCAGTAAAGAATCCAATGTAACTTGCTACAGCAAGCCCCTTGAGCAATCCAGTTACTTGTAGCATTTTCCTATGCTATTTATAAAAGCATTATGTCAAGAAATTAGGAAAAGAGTAGCAGTTTTCTCCAAGGAAAACCTTAACTAACATTACAGAAATCTATACAGAAATCTAACGTCAGAAAAAATAATAAGACTAGCATTTGCTAAGCAGAAGCTAGATCTGTGCTAGTAAATTGAACACAACCTGGGCATGTGCTCAAAATGCTAATAGGTCATTCCTCATGTGATTAAACTTTGGAACAGCCTTTGGCATGCTTATGATTCTCAGCTACAATTTTCCAAACAATGCCCAGATGGCATTTCTAGGACACACTTCTCTGGCATAGTCCCTGAGTATTATGCCACCAGGGGTCACACCTGCACACTCTCATGCCGGCTCCCCACCACAGCAGAAGGCATGGCCTTGTGATATTTGAAAATACCTTCTGAGATCTCTCTGTTTTTCAAGAATGTGTTTTTGCATCCTCCTTCTTGGGTCTGCTTTATGACTGCAGGAACTCCTGACAAGCTTTGACCGAAGCAGATGAGTGTTGAAGGATCCCTTTACCAGCTGGGTGGTGAAGCATCCCTGACCATACCAGGCACTCTGGTATGATTCAGTGGGAACAATAACTGTAGCAGGAACATCAGCATCCTGGCCAAGGCGGTGAAAGAACAATCAGTCCCCCCTGACAGCTTTGGAACATTCCCAACTGCATTGTAACCCAAGTGGAACAGTACCATTAATTCTGGGGTTTTTGAAATGATTGGCAGATAT
>VWYI01000161.1:839-49529 GCA_013399455.1 Anthoscopus minutus | reverse complement strand
CTGTCGCCTGTCCCTTATCTACCACAGTACTATCAACACTCCTGCTACCCATTTAGAAGACTAAACCTCTGAAGTTTAGAAGGCTAATTGTTAGTATCTACTGGTTAGGGGAGAAGAAAGGGAATGACAAAATATTTCCCAAAATACTAGATAACTGTTATGGGCATCCAAAAGCTAGGAATATATATATATATATATATATGTATGTATGTATGTAGGAGTTTGAATATATTTCATAATATGGTCCCTTTTCATTGATCCTACATATATTAGATGAACTTTTGAATAATTATTTTGAAAAAAAACCAAAAACCAAAAAACTCAGAAAAGCCAAACCAAATATAATATCCTGAGCCAAAGCAAACACTAGAAGAAACCAAGAGCACTGGGATTTCTATTGAAATAAAGGACAGAAATCTGATAAGGTGTTGTTACTTGCAGGTGTGATCCAGAACCCATTAGTTTGATAAGCTTTGAATCCAACTATGAGAGTAGGGTCATGAGCCTAAGAGCATTGGTCAGTGCTACTGTTATGATGGCTTTTGCAGAATCTCTCTACCTAGACAGAGTCAAGCCACATCAGTTCCCCTTGGCTGAGCTGGATTGGCACTTTGGAAATCCTAGTGCACAGGGAATGTTTAAATCCTCACATTTGAGGGGTAAGAGCAGCAGAGAGCTCTGCTACCTGCTAAATATGGCTAAAGAAAAATGAAGGTAGTAGAAATGGAAGGAAAACAAGAAACAATTAGCAATAAAATGAAAAGGGAAACAAAACAGAAAAAAAGGAAGGGAGAATAGGAAAGACTATGGGAAATTGGGGAGGATGGGAACTAAATTAATCACAACCTAGATAGAACTGGGGAAATGGAGACACTGAGGAACACAGGCAAGCACTTGAACTCACAAAGTAAAAACAAGCAAGAGGTATACTGGTGGCAACAAAAGGAAATGGTGAGGCAGTGAGAGAGAGAAAAAAAGGAAGGGGACAAGGTGTGAAAAGCTGAAAATGGCAAGGTGTAGGAGAGAAAATGGGAGAGAGGAAAAGGGAGGGAAAGAGAGGGAATTATATAGGCAAAGGACCAGAAAGAGGAGAACAATCCTAGGGAGCCTGCTGTGGTGGGTCGCAGAGGAGTTCACAAGCCCATGCACTTCAACTATTTCTTTTTGATTCTGTGTCATTGTCAGGCTTCAGACTGCAGCTGCAAATTGTTTGTCTGGCAGTTCTGGTAGGTTTGATTCAATAACTCCTGTAAGAGGGCAGGCAGGATATCAATGCTGCTTTATTGCCTTTTTCTCTGCCTACAATAGCAATCCTCCAGTTATACAGTATTATAAAGTGCCATCACTGGGGGTTGTATCTCACCATAGTCACATCTCATCTTCCTAGGCTATAATAAGCCAGGAAATGTAGAAGTCTGAAACTACATGAGCTTTGTGAAAGGATTAACATTGAGGCCTGAAGACTGGCATGAGGGACAGGCACTGAGCAAACAGAACCTCACCTCCCAAGGACCACATGGGAGCTGGGGACATCCTGCTGGATCAGCTCCACCAAAATACCCTTGGTAATCTGGGTCAAGCCTCACTCCAGCCACCAGTGGACAAAGCATTGAAGGATTTTCTCCAGAAAGTTGTAACCACAGCTGGGAACAGAGAAAATAACACACACGGTCCTGGCAGTTGGGCACCTTTTCATGCCTCTCTCCACATCCTTGGGATATGAAGCCTTTAAAAACAACCATGCAGTGACGTTTAACAATAGGTTGGACTGACTGACATGGACCTACCATTTTTCCTCCTGGAAGTTCATTCCTTCAGGCTGTGGGGGGTGTACCTCTGCAGTCTGACACAGAAATTTCTCCAGCCTTGAGTGTTCATGACCTGTCAATAAAAACAGGTTTTCAGTTACATAATGTCATCACATAGTACCTTTTACAAACATTAAATTTGGGTTAAAAATGTCACAGCAAAGCTGCCACACAGAAAACTGCCTGTGAGGCATTTTATTTGTGTCTTGAAAAGAAAAAAAAAATCAAGAAAAAAATCCTGACACATTGTTCTGGTTAAAGCCACACAAATCAGAATACAACTTTTCATTCAGGTCTGGTCATTACAAATATTGGGAGTACCTGAAAAGAAAGAAACCAATTTAATCTGCTTAAACTTTGCCTCTCATATATACACATATAAAAATCCCAGTTTCATTGAAAAAATCATAGATGGATGTCTTTAAGACTGGGTCTAGAATTATTGTGATTTTACACTGCAGTTTACTCCATATATTTCCATTCTTTTGAGTCACACTGTTCAGCCTCCTACTTATTCTTAATAGATTAATTTGCAATTGCTCCCTCGACATTTCAGCCTTTCATGATGGAGAGCAATTCCTCTCATTTCACTCATCAAGGCTCCATATAATAATGAAAGTTCCCATAGGTCACCTCTGTCATGGCTTATTTCCTTAACCCCTTTAGCCTTCCACCCTGATAAGTGTTCTTAAACCTAGAGCTGTCTGGGTTAAGGCAAAAAATAAAATTTCTCCTGCAAGTAATTCTGTATTGCACCAGTTTTATAAAAATGTGACTATAACCATGTGATTTCAATTCTCCAACTCCTTTACATTGTCATAATATCCTATTTGTTTTTTACAAGCAATTATACACACAAAAGTGCTGAGATTCTTCTCTAATAACCCCGGGTCTCTTTTTTTCCTCGGTACACTGAATAATAAGAATTCTGCTGTGCTTCACTAGCTCTAGACCTACTGTTATAGCCATAAGAGGTCTTATAAAAGATCCAAATCATCCTCATCTGGGTGAGAATTGCCTCTTACTTGTTTGCTTTATCTTTGCATTAGGCAGAACAATCAATGTCTGCTATTTTACTTATAATATTTCAGAATAAAACTGATAGGCAAGATTCTGAGCTGCCATACATTGTCATGTCCCTAACATTACTTCACTGGTCCAGCTTCACACACTAAATAGATGCTTCAAAAAAACCCTGGAGGGCAGGCACCAGTTTGAATTTTCCAGTTGCTCCTTATGACCAGTATCTGTTTTACAAATTGTGGCCCTGCTCTGTGATTTACATGGATGTAGAGGAAAGCTGTGGCACAGCCTGCAGGCAAACAAGCAGGCTGTGGGTGCAAGTGAGGGGTAGCTGGAAGCGTCCAAAAGTAGCTCTGTCCTCCCAAGAAATCCACAACAAACCAACAAACCATGGCATTTATTTGAAGAATGATTTTATACTGCATCGTATTGCAAGTTGTCTCTTCTTTTTGTGCAATCTGTCCGATTCCATGGGAGACAAAATATTTCTGACCAGCAATGTGGTGCTAAATAAAACAGCTGCCATTCCCACACACATCTTTGAGGACTGTGCATCTTTAGGGGGAGAATACAACTGTTAGCTCCAAGCAATTCAGTGCTGATTGGGTTGGGGATAATTTCCTGGCAAGTAAGGATGGAACTGAGACCAAAAAATCATTTCAAATAACTGTGGAGGAGTCACAGGATAGCAGCACCTCCCAGTCTCCAGAGACCTAGAATTGATTTGAACTGGTCTACCATTTAAACGGAGAAAAGCTATTATCCCATCACTAATCTCTTGAGCCATTCAGTCCCACTTGAAGCAATTTTTTCTTCAATAAGCTATTTTACATATTTCACTTAGTCCCCAATCTATGGGAGAAGCTTATCACATGACTTGTTTAAAAAGATAAATACGTCTCCCCTTTGCATCTCTGTTTATTCTGGGGTTTGTTGCTAACATGACAGAGCTATTAAACATGTTCCTCTTCTCCTCTCCTTATGGAGCCCTGCTTTTCTTCCAACCATTCCCAAATAAGGCTTCTTGTTAGTTTTTGGAAGAAGACCCAGCCTAGAAGAATGTGCTCTAGTTTTTTTCCACATAAATGTAAATTTATTGCCCTCAACCATCATAGCAGCCATAAGTACAATGCTGATACCTACTCCATGCTCAAGAAGGGTAAAATCCAGGATTTGCAGTACAAAAACAGAGAATTGCTAAAGATGCATTTTGCGAAAGCAATCTTAATTTTTTTTGTGCATTCATGGGCAAAAGGTGGACGCAGTGCCCACAAGTATGCAAAGATGCTGTAATTATTAAGAATGTCTTAAAAATTAGGTCGTTGGTGCCTGAAACCAGGGAGGCCAGAGCTGCATTTTGGTAGTAGTGCCACACTGGCCCAACAGGAGAATTCTTTGTGATGAGAAGTCAAACACATGTTCACACTCAAACCTCTCACTTTCTCCCACCGTTTTCCTGCTGTTTTGTGGGCTCAGGGAAGCCTGGCTTGTCTCCCTCATGCTTTCTCTTCATTAAGCATTTTCTCTGTAGTTTCTCCCAGCGCCAAATTTACTCAGTCCTCCCGCATCACTCCCAGAATTAGAATCCATGCCTTTGAAAAACCTGGGCTTCCTTCATTCTCAGGCAGTTCATTTCAGCTCCTGCTCACCCCACAGGTTACATCGTTGGAGCAGCACCACTTTGATACCGTTCCTCTGGCAGCAATTCGAATCAAATAAGCACCAAGCTGTTTACAAAAAGGGATGTTGCTGTAATGACACTGTCAATTCTTCCAAACATCGTAGCTATTTATCAAGGGATTAAAGTAGAGAAACTTCTCCAGGTTTACTAGCCTATTTTCCATTGGAGCTTAAAAGTGCCTCAAGTATGCCACTTGGACTGCTAATAATTTCAATTTTATTACATTATCATATTTTTTAGATTTATTTCTAGGTTTTGCTTAAGATCCAAATTGTTACCCAGTTTATAAAATAATGTGAATTTATCTTGATCAAAAATCACATTAGGATAATTATCTTGCCCTTTTGGCAGATAATTTTGTTTGTAATATATTAAAATGCTTATTTTTTGTCTTCCTAGCCCCTCATTCTTGCAGAAAAGGCTATTTTTTTCCTGACACAGACAACTCAATCTCCCTCTCACTGTCAGGTCACCTCCCATTTTCCCCTCTCCATTGGGGGAAACCAAACAGAAGGTGCCTGCTCCTGTCTTCCACCTCCCCAAAGCAGCAGGATGCAGATAACACTGTAACCTGCCAAGCTGAAGACAATTTAGTCACATACTAAATACTTGATAAAACTCCCAAATTATCAGAAAGATGCTATTTGTCCAGTATCAGAAGAAAGTTGCAGCAATTAAGGCTGGATAAAGCAAATCACACCTGACCATCTGTCCAGGGTCTCTGACCCTGGAATTTCTGAAAAGCCACCTATGATCAGCACTTTGATTAACTGAATTCAGATTTTTCCATTTAGAGGACAGTTTAATACTTAAAAAGCACAAATTCACAATTAGATGAAACCGCTACAATTTTTGGGTTGGTTTAGTATTTTGGTTTGGTGAGTCTTTTGGGGTTTTTTTGGGTTTGCTTTGTTGTTTGGTTTTTGTTTTGTTTTGTGGGGAGTTTGGGGATTTTTTGTGAAAAAATACTTGAAATACCACTTATTTAGGGGGAAAAAATCAACTTTGGGAGATACTAAGTGTCAAATTTTATTTAGAATGCATGGTGTCTCCTTTATACCTATACAGCATTACTATAAAATAAGAATTTATACTGACATGTTTTAAGTTGACGTAAGAATTAGTAAAATAAAATAGGTCCTTCTACTTTTAAAGACATATGCTGCCTAGTACTGATGGAAACAAGTCCTTTGCAAAATAAGTGGCATTCTGATGTAGAAAAAGCATGGCAATATCTTGAGCGTTGAATAAGTTAAAGGAAGATTTTCCAATTCTTCTAATATTCTTATATACTAATTTTAAATTTCAGTGATTCTTGTTCTATCAAGCATTCATGACACAAGTACCAATAAACAGATAGTGGGTAATATTCAAAAGGTTTTGAGGTATGATGTTGAAATATGAACCCTGTTTTGAGCAAAATATATTATGCAGCCTAGGAGATTTACAAAAGCAATTCTCTCCTTGTGTTTTTCCCCGCTTCTTGTCTAAGAGCTCAGGAAGCTACAGCGTGTATCCCATTTTTATTTCTGCTTTAAAGTAGGCAGAAAAAAAAGAGGCAACGCAAAATTGGACAGCATCTAATTCCCAAAACAGAGATGAAACAAACTTTGCTTTAAACATTTGGCCTGCTCTCCAATTTGGTATTAAAGTGAAGATCAGCTCATTTGTGTTATTTCTGGCCACATGTCCCGGTTTTTGAGACAGTTATCTGTCAGGGAAGGCAGAAAAAAATTGTAAGCCCCCACCCTCTCCCTCCGAATTATTATATCTCGAAAACACGGAGTTCTCAGGCAGAGATATGGGGATAGGAATAACAGTTCTTTACGAATATATATATATATATATATATAAAGGTNAAAACACCTCGCTGGAATGGCAGGGATGAGCAGAGAGTCCCGGGCCGGTGGAGGAGATGGATCAGCAGCTCCGCGGTGGCAGCTGGGGCTGCAGCACGTCTGGCAGGACAGGGGAGTGAGGGCCACAAACGAAGAGGAAGAAATAGAAGCAGAAGGAACAGCCGCTCCGTCTGGATGATGGCAAAAACCTCTTCTCCCAGCAGAAACAGCTCCGAGAGTGTCTGTGTTGTCCTCCCAGAAGGACCCAAAAACAAAAACCGCTCCCCTTCCCATTGCCCCCGGGGCTCAGCCGATCCTTTTGTCTTTTAAAGTACCGATGATGTACCAGCCATCAGGCTTTTTTTCTCTCAGCTAAATGGGAAAAATTCTAACAGCTAAGAAACGAAAAAAAAACCAAAAAAACATGTAACCCCCAACACCACAATTCTGCAGAATGTATACAGCCAGAAATTCATGCATTTCTGGGGAGAAAACATCTACCTTTGTCCTTCACTGTCGCTCAGAACTCAGGCAATATTAAATCCCCAGTGTGCCACTTTCCATGGCCAGGGAGCCAACAACATGGGGCCAACACATACACTGCAGCACCCAGGTATGAGGGAAGCAGCTCAGGCCTCCTGCAGTGAGAACGGGTTCAGTTGTATGGATTTCAGTGAAGGCACAGAGAAATTGCACCAACAATTTGTATAAATCACTATCCAGATGGGTTGGCAAAAAAAGTTAGAGTGCTTTGCCTACTCCATATCTCTGAACATTTTTTCTCTTGTAATGACACAGTGGAGAAGCTGATGATCATAACTATGGAGTGTATCACCCTATCCTTTAATTCCTTCCTTATTGCTTTTGCAACACAATACATGCATCTCAAATAAATTAAACATGTGACATATAAATTCAGTACATGCTTTTTGGGGGTTATCAAAATCCTGAGAAACCAAAACGCTGAAAATCACTTGTCAAAATGTTCTGGGATGAAGTAGTTAAGCTGTCATCAACGGCTTATACACTGTTTATTTGAATATGTAAAGCAACTTTTTGAAAAAACCAAAAGTACAGAGTCTGTTGATCAGAAATCTTTCTCCACATGTCTAAATTCTGCTTCCCTGATCTTCTAGGGGAAAAAAAAAGAAATATCAAATGAAGTACGAGGGCATAGACACCCTCCGTGAGGAAAGCACCCCGCTCCACTGACACAACTGAAGTGACAAGTATGGCAATGGTATTGCCATGGCATACAGGATTATTACTCCTCAGTGCCCATTATTTCAAATGGAGTTACTCAGTGCTTACCACAAAACAGCAAGCAGCATTTTGCAGTAACACAATAAATAACCCATGTCAGCTCTGTATCTACACCTTTTGCAGGAGCAGATACAGAGCCAATCTAAAAACAAATCTAAAAGTGCTATAATAATGCTGGAATGACATGCCTCTTAAGCTGTTTACAGCTGACAGACTAAGAGAAATGGTTTGACAAGAGAGAACACAGTATGTGTTGACAGCCTTGCTTAGTTCATATTTGAAAGGCAAAATTAAAGTCATACTTTTACAAGGTGCAGGGTTCTGCTCACCTGAAGGACTTTCTCTTAAGCAAGGCATAGTATTAAGCCTCTTCCATCCTTCTCCTCCTGTCTCCCATTATTATGTGTAGGCCACAGAGTGGCACACTTTGAAAACCAGTCCTGGCTGCCTATCTCAGTAATTGCTTGTGAAAACGTATCATTTAGAAAAGTATGGAGAAAACAACAGTGAGAACAGCCATATATGTTCACCCTCCGTAATTTAGGGGAGCACAGGAACATATGGGCAGTATTTGGCTTTTCTTACAGCAGGCAGCACTGTCAGGAAAGAGCAAACAAAGGCTGAGTACAAATCCCCTCTGTCCACAGAGACACCTTTCACTTGATTACAGGATACAAGAGAAAAACATAAAGACACAGTGAATCCTAAAAAAAAGCAAATAAGAGCTAAGACAGTTCAGAGGAAACGGCTGGAGACAGTCACTAGGAAAAAACAGAGCTGTTTGGCAGGACTTACACAGCTCCAAGGCAGAGGGAAGGCTCAAAGGACAAATGATGGCTAAAAAATGGGATCTCACTTCCTACCTGGTCTTTGCTAAACTCATTTGCTAACAGCAACTAGAGGCTGGCAGCAACCCTTGTGGTGGTCAGTGAGAATCATTTGGTGGGCTCAGGCCAGGTATTTTGAAGAGGCTTCTTCCCTGCAAAAGTTCCCGCTGTTACGTGGCCCCTCACTGTTGGAAGCCATGGGGAGCCACGAGCATTTTCCTTCCCTCCCACTCAGAGGCTCTGTTAGCATAGGGCAGGTGGCCCTGAGGAAGGAAGAGCCAACACCTGCTATTCCTTTACTGTGGATAAGCCCAGAGTTCAGCTGCTGCAATAATGCCTGTCAGTCCAGCTCTTTTAATGAGCCCTGTAGTTGATGAAAATGAGCCCAAAGTGGCCAAATAAAATCATCTTGCTAAGGGGAACTATCAGAAAAACATCAGGAAAGTTGTGCATTAGGAGGCATAGGATGCCACTCCCTTTACATTGGACTGACTGTCAGCTGAGCCAAACAGAGCCTGGCTGCTGGCAGCACCTGCCCTACAGGTAAGTTCAGATCTGTATCAAACTGCAGCCTCAGTCCAGACTTCGTAGGAAGTGGTTCCAAACTGTTCCAGTCTTCATGTTTAGAGCCCACTGGCAGATCACAAATGGGGACTGCACAAAAACTTCTGGTTGAAGCTGCAGTTTAGGAATTGGAATGGTGTGGAGTGGGAGTGTTTTTCAAATTGATGGAAGTTTTGCCTACATATTTCTTCCCCAACATGAAGGTCATCAAATGTTTGTGTGCCAAATGTTAGAATTGATGCCATCCTAATGAACTCTGAAAACATTTTCCTGTCAAAGCAAATAGAACAAGTTGACATCACTGATCCCAGCATCGACCAAAGAGGAAAAACAAGCAAACCATCAGTTAAAAAACCAGAGGGGCTTTGTGCTATAAGTTCAAGGATGTGAGTCCAGCTGTGCAATGACAAAGGGGAGCACAGTACAGATGGCAAAAGTGTTACACTCACCGCAAAGAAAGTCAGTCCTGAGGAAAAAATCTTGCCTCAGCATCAGGAATATCTGAGCTCCCCCAGCTCCTACTGAGTGGCACACAAGATCCCTTGTATCTGAGCTGTGCTGGGTTATTACCTGTAACATGTGCCACAGGCTAGGACCTGAGTGGAGAGTGAAACCTAGAACTAAACACCAGCAAAGTTGCAGAATGATTTCTCTTAAAAGCAAGCCAGCAGCTCTCAGCTTGTCTACAAAGAAACTTTTTCTCTGCTACTTAAGCTGCCTTTACTGGCAGCCTGCTCTTCCTCCATCTCTCAGGGGGTCTCCCAAACCATCTATCCAAGTATAAACTACACAATGGCAACCTTGCCGCAACTGGATGTAAGTACAAAGGAAGCGTGTCGTACAGCTGCACCACTAAATTAGGGATTTGGGAAATCCAGAGGCATTTTTCCTTCTAACACATGATTCCTCTATGTCCCTTGACAACCTCGTGCCATTTTCCACATGGGAAATAACCATACCTTCTCCTTTCCCTCTCCTGATTATTCAGAAGTTTGGGAGAGAGCTCATCTTGTCTGTGAACTGTTTCTTCCAAAGAAATGTCAAACCACAGCTTCTGTAGGTAGCTTGGTGTGGTCAGCATACAGCTAATTAGAGCTAATTTTACCATTCCCACAGCACAAAGGAAAAGAAACAGACTTCCTGCAGAGTGAACAGTAGGTGTGCAAGCCTGGTGAAAGCAGGTAGGTGCCAAGAACTGATGAAGTCCTAATATTAATGTTTCTCTTCAGCTTCTCTAGCCATTTTGTGAAGGGAATTTCTCACAGAAATTGTTGTACGATACAGGTCTTGTTGAAAAGTACAGCATTAAATTTAGGAATAATGACAAAGGAACCAGAGCAGAATTGAAAGCATGATACGTATTTTGTTGTCCTTACATCAAATACATTTCCATTTTATGTACTGTTTTAATTTCCAGCTCTCCCATGCTCACCCTGTGCTGTCACCCATGTTTTTTGAACTGAAAGGTATTATCTCAGCTTCCATTTCTCCAAAAGTCACTTCTAATCTCAGTCACTCTCCGGCCCTGCAGTTTTTCTTCTCCTTGACAAGCCTGACCACTTAAATTTCTATCAGCTCAGACAATATTTGCCCACACCCCTTTCTGTTCCTATCTCATTTCTTCCCCTTCCAGTTTTTGTGATGCCATCATACATCTATGCCAGCACATAGAGCATGCAGCAGCAGACATATAGATCCTGACTGTGTTCAGAAAAGGAGAAAGGTTGAAGTGAATAACATTCTATGTATGAATTATTTCCTTGCTTGCTATACTACAGTGAGCTGTGCTTTCATATACTGTGATGGATGTGAGTTATGGGTCACTCCCTCACTTGTGAAAATAAATGTACACCACTTGCCAATTGTTATACTGTATATTACAAAATTCTATCATTTAAGATTTGTGCACTTAGCAGACCAATCAAACAAACAGGTACAGCACAACAGCTCTACTACCAGTTATTTTTTCTATTGAGACAAACCGATACACAATCACCCTTAGCCACAAAGTGGTGCTGCATTATCCAGTGGGGGACATTTTATGGACATAGAGTTTATCATATCCAGAATTTGCCTTGGGTGCAGTAGACTTAGCATGTGTTAAGTAATGCTTAAGTGATTTGCTGAAGTGGCCTAATAGCACAAAACACTCCTGGCTCTATTTGCTTATGGATACATTTCAAGGCACTGACTGAAGTCTGCAATGCCCTAAATGGTCTGGACCCAGTTATTAAAGAGATATCATCTCTCCTTATAAATTTTATGTGGTAATTGAGAACTACTAGTGTCCTGGGTGGACAGTGGGATGCCTTAAATGGGAGATATATGAGCCTGGAACCTGTCCTCATCAGTCTCAACACAACAGTGTTCCAGAGGACTATTTCAACTAGAAATATGAAGCTGGTCTCTTCAGTGTGACAAACATCAGTTCATCTGTTGAATGTATGTTCATCGTGTATGTTAAAAAGAGAGCCTGGTTGAGACTGGCCATGTGCTCAGAAAAGCTATTCCAGAAACCTTTTTCTCTTTCTCCTGTAACAACAGAACCAGTGTAAAAGTGCAAAATTTGTACTCTCGCATGCACCATGCATGCCATGAGGTCTGAGCTGTCCTCACATCCAGGTGATGTTACCAGAGAGACTGGAACCCCTTCCTGATTCCAACTCCCAAAGGCTCCCTTAAAATCCTCACAGTGCCACTGGCACACCTTAGCTAATGAGAGTGTGTCCTGACCACCTGCATTTTATTTACAACCATGTGTTCCATTTCAGGTTCACTGTCAGTGACAGGAGCTGCTGAAGCACTGGATGCCTTTATCTGCTTTCTTCAGGGGAAGAGATACATAAAACACATAAGAATTTTAAGATTAAATGCTACAAACACTGATTAAATTACATGCTCTTCATTCCTTTAAGGGACAAGTTTTTATGGCATTCTGTTCCAAGTTTCCAAAATGATTTCTACTTCCACTCACATTGAGAAACATTTAAAACACAGCAAAAAGGGAATGCATTAGTGGACAGAACTGGCCTCATGGAGTTCAGGCCTGCCCCCCAGCCATTCCTGAACCTCAGCTTAGCCCACCCAGGGCAGGGCTGTTCAGGAATCTCCAGGGGAGGACCAGCAGGGTGCCCAGCAGCAGGGAAAGGTGTTTGTGGCACAGCCTCTTCTCAAAACCAACATACTGACAGTTAGGATAACCAAGAATGAAAGCATTGCCTTCATCTCTGTGTTGGTGATGCCAGCAGAGACTGTCTGGTCATCTTCTTGAGAGGTGATTCAGGTGATTCTTGATTCAGGAAGGTTGCCCCAATGAAAAGGAATCAAGAAAGGCAAATAGCCACCCACAAGCTAACAGCCTCAGTGGGTTGTTTTGCTGTTTTCTTTAGTTCAGTGGCTTAAAAGCATCAGCAACCCTCATCCTGAGGACCCTGTTAGTGAAGCAGCTTTGAGCAAAGCATATAATTAACCTTTGGAACTCGCTGTAGCAAGATATCATTGAGGAGGCATATGAGAAAGATTTTTGTTTTTTTTTAAAGGAGTGCATATAGGCAACTCTAAGGACACAAATATCAGTGTTATTACTACTGAGAATTCATTGGTTACAGCCACCAAGCACTGTGCTTCTGGAAATCAAGAATGAACAAAACCAGGGACTAATAATAAATTCTTCATTCACTAAATGGTAGGTGAATCAAATGGGCAAAACCAGTAAGATGAATCCAGACTGATCGGAGAAAAGTGCCACTCACAGAGTGGAATAGAAACTACAGTTGATGAATAGATACTTGACCTATTACATCATGTCAAATTTTGTGTCCAGCTCTTTCCTTCACATTCACTTACTTTCTAGCTTCCATGTGACGGCCTTTCATGACCTTAGAACAATTAACCAAATGGACATAAACCGAGGCTGACCACAAAGATCTAACAGGCAAGCTGAAAGCAGTATAAATCCAGAGAAGATTTTAAAGAATCAGGAACCAACTGAAAACACTTTGTTTTACTGTGCAGGAGACTCACATGGCTTCTGCTGAGAAGGACCCAACTAACAAACCTGCCTGAGAATGGCATCCTTCGAGTGACTTCTATCATACTTAGAAAAACAGTAAAATCTCTGGGTTAGAGGGACAAGGCAGCAGACAGAAGACATGAGATACTTGGAATGCACTGACATTTGGAGTACTTTGAAGCAGTAAGACTCACGACTCCCCCTCAACACAGGGAAGGTCTGAAATGCATGGCGCATGCCGAATCAGCAGCATTCTGGCAGTGAGAGTGTGTGGAAAGGATCTGTGCAGACAGGATGCCACAAATTCTCCCATTTTGTTACCATTAGTATAAGAATAATCAAGAAAACATCTTTAGCACTACTGAGTGAACTTATCGGAGAGGTAGAATTCGTATATCATTTGAAAACTTGTGTCATGTAACCAACTACCTGGCATTCACAGGACTCTCTCTTCATCCTGGATCCTTCACATTCATCAGTGCATTCCAGCTTTGAACAGGTAAGCCTTTAGATTTGATCCAAAGGATGTTTACAAGCTAAAGAAAACAAAATAAATTGTAGTTTTGACCTTAACTCTTCTCAATTCAAAGCCTAAATGTCATTGTGTGTAGTAGTGTGGAAAAAACCCAAACCTTAACAAAAGCCCACAGAAAGGGAAATTAGGCTGTGAGTTCTGAAATTAATAAAAACACAAATGGATCAGTTCTAGAGAATTTATTGAATACATTTTGGTTAGGGTCTTTTTGTTTTGTTTTGTTTTAACAATTGCACACCACTTAATTTTTATGAGCCTGATTATGCCTTTAAGGCACATACCAGCAGAGGGCTGAGGTGGAGAAGCCTCTCCAGGGAGGATGCAGCAGAAGGAAAAGCCTCTGGGATGTGCAGGAGTTCAGCTAATCCTTTCTAGGCATGTGTTCAGCATTACCTACTTGCAGCTTTTGCAATTCCCAGTGGAAAAGCAAATCTGTGGGCCAATGGCTAGGAAGGTCCTGCCTCCCTCAGCCCAAGCCTAACATCTGCTGGCTTTTCTGTGAACCAGTTATTGTACTTAGGGACCCAGTCCCATCACCAAACCCTGGAACTTCTCAGGAAGGATGAAGATTATGTACCTCCCGTATTACATGGAAGTCAACACTTTCAAGTTCATAAAAACTATGTATTTCTCACTCTAGAGAATGTATTAGGACTTGAAACACTGAAAAAATTTAACACAGTTCTAAGAATGAGCTGGTCCTCTCACCTGCCAAGAGACCAAGTGGTAACTAACACTGAGGGTCTGAAGCTCTCCATCCCCAAAGCTACTGCACCTCAATCTCTTGATAACCAGGTGCTGCTCTTTCCACTTCACTTGCCAGCTAAGAGGACTGTTCACTTCCTCAGCACAACAAGCTTATAGCAATTGGAAAGAGCACCCACTAGAAACTGGCTGTGGCTCGTGGCACCCACTACATTGCTCGTAGTGTCTGAGATCCTTGAATCAACTCCAAAGCAAATTCCACCAGGTGCTAAAACAATTCCAGTTCCTCAAATGCAGCTTCCTTCCCTCTAGTGCTCTTGCATATTGAAATGCACATGCATGTTTCCAGCAATTCAAGTTCTTGCTTTAATCCATGAATGCAAAAACATTTCCTTCAGACTCACTCTGAGAAAGAATTTTGGAGTCCTAAAATGCAGTGTGTATCACCTGGTCTTCCCAGGGTCTGCCGTCATAGTCCCTGCAGCAAACAACCAGGCCCAGGTCTGTTCAGCAACTACCATGCCAGCCCATCTGGGGAGAGGTGCCATGAACCACAGCCAGTTTCTGGAATGGTTCAGGTGTCAGTTCAGCTTCTCCAGAGCAGCTCCCTTCAGCTGCTGAAGGGTGCCTGATTCTAGTTGGGGCACAGTTCCTGAAGTCAGCTCCTCAGGGTGACCATGCAGAGCCTGTGGTGTGAGGGGAGCAGAGGGACTTGTGTTCTGCTTGTTGTACTGTGTTCCTGGGCTGCTCCAGCTGGGCTGCCCCACATCCTCCCCTGCCTCTTGCCTGTGTATATAGGAGTTGTGTGTGTGGGGCATTCAATCCATGTTTTCCTTCCTTTTGCCCCCATCTTCCCTCTACTTTGTGTCCCAGCCAAACACTGTATTTCCAAGGGGTGTTTGGAAAGGCAAAAAAAAGTCAGCCTGGGAAGATCAGTAAGGAAATTCAAGCTGAATTTGGAAACAAACTCAGAATGAATGAGAAATGCCCATATTTCCTGTTGATTCCTACAAATCCTTTCCCGTCCTGCCAATAGGGATGGGCAGCACCATGTATCCCAGCACCCTGGTGGGAACCTGTCCCCATGGTCCCCAGCAGAGCCGAGCACAGCCGCACGGCATGGCCACCCAGGAGGGCTCCTCCAAGGTGAATGATAAAGGAACAGCAGGACTGATACTGCGGCTAACGTGACACAAGGTTCCCTCGGCACAACGAGCCCCAGCTAATGAATGCACTGCCCCAAGTGCAAATAAGCCAGGAAAGGTTCTGTTTTCAAAGCAAATGTATTGCACTTCAATGGAGATTCCCCCCCCCCCCAAAAAAAAAAGTTTTAATATACACACTAAATTAAGCTTGAGAAAAGGGGACATTTCATCTTTAATCTATTTACTTCTGAATATTTAACATACAATTCTGGCACCAATCACCAGATTTAACTGGAAAATTACTCACTAATCTGTTTGCTTATTTGGAATAACTGGGTAGGCTGCCAGGGAAGAGGATTTCCTACCCTGTTTAATATCTCAGTTAGTAGTCCAATTTCAGCTTGGCGGCATAATTACTCTGACAGAGCTGTAGCCACAGGGCCTGTGAGTGGGGCTGCTTTTTAAACCGTAAATTATGGAGGATTAGCATTTATGAATTTTAAATCAGGGCTGTGGTAGGAGACACTAAAGCTGCTTAGAGCTTGCAAACCGCTGCATTCAATCACCAGTCATTAACACATTCCTTCCCAGGACTTTCTGCAATCACATTTAATAAAAAGGTATTTTCTAATTTGCTTTAAAATTCTGCGTCTGTGTGTCTTCAGTGCAGTACTACGGACAGGGAGATGCACTTTCCAGGCAAAAAAGCACCACAATTTAATTTGACCCTGATTTACTCCCACATAAGGTCTTAAAGGGACTACCTCCTCTACTCCAGCCCTACCATTTCTTCTACCAAATGGATAACATGTGGTTTGGTCCCCACTAAACAATTAAAAAATTAAAAACTGCTGAAAATCAGATCAGTGGTGTGGCTAATTGTCAGAGATCTGAACTCTGCCATCCCCATAGCTCAGGAGCTTTGGCTTGTGAGCTCTCCACTGTTGTGTTTGCCTGTCAGGCTCACGATGAATCATTATGGGGTAAATCCTTCCTTTGATGTAGGCATGTAACTTCTTTTAATGCCAATGAGAGTTATGTACACGTACCGAGGGCAGAATATTTCATGCCCTGAAGAAATCTTAGGGAAAAAACCTGCTAAAAATCACACTGCTTTGAACTTCGAAGTTGCTCCGCTTGGGAGTCTAAAGAGCTCTGAAGCCCTAAGACATGCATCCAAATGCAAATGCTGAGCCCTCCTTACTCCTTAACATGTTCATCACCCTCTGTGAGCCTACAGTTCAGCAAGAGGTTTGTGTTAGTCCTTCACAAGACCCTTTCCAAGACCAAAGGCATACACAGGAAATCCATGATTTTTATACAGAGAGTTTTCATACATTAAATTATATCTCTGTATGTTAATAAAAATTCATGGATACGGAGAGCCTCCTTCCACAAAACAGAAGACATCAGAGAAGGTTATATGCAACAAAATAAGAAAAGGCTAAAAAGGTGGCGAGTTGGACAGAGCAAAACTTTAGCCAGCACCTGTCACTAAAACCTGAGGAAGGCACAGTTTAAAAGAGAGCCTAAGTGAACTTCTCCCACAGTGTTCCCGTTCAATTAGCCCAGAAACTCAGAAGAGCTCTGTGCTCTCAAAGCCACCTCCAGGAAGGGGCAGATGAATTCCCTGGATTGCTCAGCCATGAGGATTTGTACACCCTCCTCAGAGTCACTCAGCATTGACCTCTGACACAAGGAGGATACCAGCTGATAATGCATTAGGCTGCAATCAACAGTGCTATTCACTGGAGCAACCAGATGATTTAAGATTCCCAAACCTCATTGAAAGTCGCTGGAAATTAGGCACTTTGAAAAGTCGGCACTTTTGAAAATGCCTTTTAATCTCCTAAATTACTCATGCTTTTGAAAACTTTACTCATGCTAAGTACTTTGGGGGCCTCAGTCAGTGAAAGCTAAACTGAACGACACTAAGGAAGGACCATTTACACAGAGCCCTGCTCAGCCCTTATCTCTCCTCTATCCTCCTGGCAACAATAGACAGAAGGAAAACGGAGCTCTTGGCAACACCAGCCCTGTGCCAAGAATTAGTCTGACAGAGCGGCAGGTCCCCAGACCCTATTAAGGCTACTCAGACAGATGGATTTTTTTCCCTACTGCACCCTGAGTAGGCTTTTTCTATCTGACCTCCTTACTCTGAAGGCTGGTATCACAACTTCTCCCCAAACTGCAAGAAAGATGCAGCCTTTGCTGCCACAGGAAGAACAATTTGGTCACTCCTTGAACAGTGTCCATGTCTCAGGCACCAGCTCCATGCATTGCTCCTCCTTCTAACCTCTCTTTGCCTCCACATTTCCTAGTTCTGCATTCTGACTGCACCACAGGATTCTCACTGATAATTTTTGTGTGCTCTCTGTGTGTACACATGCAACAGGGGGGCAAATGTCCTGAGCGCAGGGGAGAAGCAGCAGCTTCTGTTTAGCATTCAGAGTCTGAGAGGTGCTTCTGTGTAGTTTTGCCCCTTTAAGGAGCAGTTAAGGGCAAGGAATGAGCACGCACGGGTGAGTTGGATGAAATCCTCCCCAGACTAGATCTATGAGACTAATCAAGTGCTGCTTGTCTAGATCATGAATTGAGATTTCAGGAGGTGACAAGGCCTTGATGTGGAGCTGTGTCTGAGCTTGGTGTGTGTCAGGACTCACCTGGTCCCTAACAAACCAGAGCAGTGCCCAGCCTCTAACTATGAGAGCTATTCTTTGTCTGAGCCCAGAGTTCAGTGACCCATGCACACCTTATCTAAAACACCTCTTCACACACACTCATCCGTGTCATTCATCACACTGTGGGAGGGGACAGAGGCACATTACAGGGAACTGAGAAAAAAAGCAATTTCAGTCACTGTGCATTGTTTGGAAAAGCACCAAACAGCAGGAAATTCCCCAAGAGTTGGCTTTGGGAGCATTGCTGTGATCTCTGCAGAGACAACATAAGGGCTACAATGGAGGCCAGATTCAAAACCCTGACAATCAAAGTCTGAAAGGAAAAAAAACCAAACTATTTAGACTCAACTCCTACACAGCATCTCTAAGAAGCTTCAATCCCTCAGCATTTGGGCAAAGAGCTAGGGCACATTCTTATTCCCCTCTGTACTATGCAATTGCCTCAAATGTTGGCTGCAGCCAGAAGTTACGTTTTAGTCCCCATAAATCAAAGGAATTGGAATATCCTCTGCATTTCATGACTGCATTTCTTATCCCACAAGGTTTTTCTCTATGGCCCTGAAAGTACCTCAAAACTTGCAAAAGGAGAAAAACTTCTTCTCCCAAGGCAAGGGAGAAGTTGCACCACACATATATATATATATACACACACAAGTGACTGATAAAACTTTGACTTGGAAATCTCACTTCAGTAGGCTTAATATGCTTCCTCTGCCTGAGAAATGTATAATGTATAAAGCAATCCTGCCTGCCTCCTTCTCAAAGGCACCTGAACAATCTCCTTTCATTGGCCATGGGGCTTTACAAGCAGCTCCTCTGTACAACCAGGTGGCTTAGCATATGGCCTCACTTTTCTGCCACTGCAGATAGAAGCATTTGAGACCTTTTATAACTTTACCTCTAAAAGGCTGGTTGCTGGCAAACAAAGCCACATCCATTTCCTCTGACACAGGAGAGGATCCCCTACTGTTCTGAGTGCCTTTCAATACTGTAACAAGACTGGATCCTTCTTGCCTTGATCAGGAAAATGGTCAGTGAGATGCTGTGGACAAGAAAGCCCCTAAAATAATTAAGAGCTGTATTTGCTCTTAGCTGGTTATGCTAAGTATGGAATCAGTAGCAAAACTGCAGAAATCCTCCAGCATGCATTGTTTAGTTGTTAGCAAATAATTTGGTGATTGGCACTAGCAACTCAATGTTCTTATTCCTGAAGGAAAAACAAAAGGCTTCATGAAGACTGGTAGTATGAGCTACACAGAGTGCAATACTCCATAGACTCAGAACCTATGTAATGTCTCAGTTTTGAAAACTGTAGCCTTCTGGCACTAGCAAGAAGGGAGATGAGCTCTCATGCTGCTGCTCAAAGGAGGGAGAGTCAGTTTAGGTCATCTCACCCATCCAGAGCAGCAGGCCTTGGTGGTCACGGAAGACAGGTTATAGCCTTCTGTATATCCTTCTGCAAAGTTCCAAACACAGAATCATTCAGAGCACTTTACTGCCAGCAACTCTACAGGCCACAATGCACTGGCTCCTCAAGTCCTGCTTAATGATGCTGTGAAACCAAGTGTTTCTCATTGGCTTTTATCACACTTTTGGTCTCATGGCACATGGTAAAATTGCTGTCTCAAAATGATGCAGCTCACTCAGTACTTCCCCGTAACCTTTCAGTTTATATGTGAATTTCCCTTACTTCTATGAAGCCATGAACCTGATGAACACCAGCCGAGACTATTTTCATTATTGTTAAGGGTATAGCTAATGAGTCAAAGCACATAAGCTGTTTCTCATGTTGTATAGCTTGATATACCTGTATACTGTAAGGGAGCATAATCCCATAAAGCCCAGGTTTCAAAGTAATTTTATCATTGGACTCATCACTGAAAAATATACTGGTCAGGATTATAGAACTGCAGAAATTCTGTGAGACAGGAGATCAAAGAACATGCCACCTGATCACACCCTGGGCAGCAAAAACCTCAGCATTGTCGTGCAAGCACTGGAGTCACAGAAGAGGTTTTACAATAGTTTGGCTGTGCCTGTTCCATGACAGAAAAGGAAGGACAAAGTTGATGTGAATCCTGGGAAGACAAACAAGCAAGGTTAGAATGGGACAATACAAATACTACTGCACAGGGTCACATCTCAGATGAGCCTAAATGTTAAATGTTAAAACCCTTCAGGACACCTTTGAATTGCTGTAAGTGGTTTAATGCCTCCCTCTGCTTCCTGGTATAGCTACCTGGTGGAGCTCCTGGGGAGAAGCTACCGAGGCAGGGGCGAGGCGCATCAGCTCGGGGAATCTCATACAGAGAGATACTGCAGTAAAAGTCTTTGAGCTACGTTTTCTATAAAGGGCTTAGTGCATATATTTAGGACATTGGACTCTGCAAGAAATTCACAAGTTTTAACTATGTTCAGATGGAAAAAACACTTCAGCTGCAAAAACAATATCTTCCTCGTGTACCTCCTTGTATATAACAGACAATTTCTCCCACAGGCAAGCTGAGAGGTCTTTTTTCCCTTGTCAATGTCTGCCAGATGGTACCAACCCAGACACTCCTAGGCTCTGGAAATACACTACTGAAGGAACTGTTTCAATGGTAAAGGGAGTGCAGAGGATGAAAATATGGTCCTCTGGAGGCGTCCCACTCCAGCATCACTCCCTGATCATCAGAAGAAAGCAAGACACTCTTTCTGCTCTTCCTAAATATTCTGTTGTTAGTAAGAACATCTACATTGAAAAATTAAAAAAATACCCTCCCTTAGTCATCCAACCTTCAACACATATAAAGTTTTAAGAGTGAAGCTTCTAGATTGCAGATTAAAACTGGTTTATCACTCCAAAAGGATCCTGAGTCAGATCCACAGCTGGCATGACTGACTTCAGTGCATTAGACTGATTTCTGGTGCCCGAGGATCTGCTCTTCCACAGTTAGTGACATCTCAATTTCCTTTTTAATAAGCAACAGGCCCTGTTATAATGGGATATATGGAAGGAGAGATGTAAAACCTTATAATGTGAAAATTGATTATCATGTACTTCAGATTATTTCCTGCTGTGCCCTTTGTTTTGGTATGCATGTTTCATTTCATTACTCCGAGCTGTTCACCATCTCTGAACTACACTATGAAATACATTAAGTATCTCATTATCTTTGGGGCAAAACCTTCAGTCCTTCTTAAAATCCATATTCATTCAAAACCTTCTTTGGGTTCATTAGGGATTCTGAGTGTGATGAGAGAGGACAGGACTGCAGATACATCACAGCACACACCAGATAAGGTTTTGGTTCTGTTTCTCCTTCCATCATTTAAAACAACCCCAAAACCACAGCTCAGTGTAGGTTTGCCTTTTGTTTAAAAAGGTTCAAAATAAAATTGTTCTCATGTTCCAAACTCATAGGGTAGTGTGAACCCATAAGAACTTTTCAAGGCTCAGTAATAAACTTCCAAAACAGAGGAGAAGAGAAGAGAAATGGCAGGTAACTTTACTAATAGCCCTACCAGAAGGTGCCTCAGAAATATGGCAATGTCAGCATCCTGAATGAGCCACTGTATCAGACAAAAATAATATTTTTATTTTCATAAGTAAATCTTAATTAAGAAAATGTCTTCTCAAAGCATAAAGTAGAGGAAGGTAGAAAAATATCTCCACAAAAACCTGTGCCACGCACTCTCACACTTTGAATTTAGGATTGAGTTGGGGTCATTTTGTAAAGAAAATAATGTTCCAGGCCCGTCACAATTTGTGAAAGTCAGGTTAGAGTAAAAGCAAAATTCCCCATCGTCCTCACAAGATTTCTCGCCCTGTTATTTTGTGAATACGCTAGAATGGGTGATGGATGGGAGGCTGCCCCTGTCTAGAGTCCTTGCTGTGTTTTGTGATAACTCATTATATTTCTTTCTTTACAAATAGCCCCATTAATGCTCCAGAATTGAAGAGAATCATAAAGCTTGAAGCATCCCACTCCCATTCTGGTGCAGCTAGGGGTATTGTTTCATGAATTACAGAGCTGCCAAAATCTGATTTATCCAAGTGAAGCCTTCAAAGCTGAGTCACAGATATTTATTTATTTATTTGGGATTGTAGAAGAAAATACTTTTTACTAAGATAAGGATGATATAACCTAGCTACGCATTATTTAAATTGAGTTAGGTCTCTTTATATTTCTTCAACAATATGGTTGATGGAAATGTTTTAGTCCTTGTTTTTTGTGGCTGAACTAAAAACCTTATTAAACCGTTTATAGAAAATTTACAAAACATAAGAGTCAAGTTCTTTCAAAGTCTCTGTGGCCTCAAAACCTTATATATTCTGAGATTAGATGTCACTCTTAGTCAGATGATTCTAAACAAGACTACTATAATCCTCTCTGTTATGGAGATATTTATTTTTGTCTGAAAAACTTCAAAGCAGGCCGTGACAGATAATCAAAATCAAAATTTGCATTCCAATGAGAATTTCTTTTCAATAAAGAAGAATAATTCTCACAGTTCCTTTGTGAAGGAAAACTGAACTCACTTACTTCAAGTTTGGGGGGGTTTGGGACCTGGGGTTTTATTTTATTTTATTTTTATATCTCCCGTTTGTCATTATTCAGTAAAGATTTTGCAGTTTTTGCACCAAGTCAAGAAATACAGCAATGAAACCCCAGCATTGCATTTTTTTTCCAGAATTTTTCCTCAGAACAAAGGAAACAGCCAGGGATCACCATCAAGACATAGTCCTACAACCACGTTCCTGTGGGAATACTCTACAAGGTTTTCCTCAGGGAACTGAAGCTGGCTTTCAATGGAAGCTGAGAATGCCTAGGCAGGGAATGAACCTGCTCTTCCTTGTGTGCATGCATTTTAGAACACATTTCCACATTTCCTTTTTTGCACTGGTAGTGGCAATGGGGAGCTCTGTCTGTGGAGCAGGACCTCAGCATGGCAAACACTGCATTGTACCAAAATATCTGATTCTCTAATGACATCTGGAGCATCTCCTCAGGGCCAGATGAAGACACCTTGCATCTTTACAGCCAGGGCTGGCAGCTCACCTGGAGCTGCTACAACAGTGATATTGTCCTACCTACCCCATCCCCTCTGGTAAACTTTTGGGAAGGAGGGACATTTGGCAGCAAATGCAGTGCAATCCCTGAGAGCTGAGACTACTGCTGGCTGGCTCTTTATAGGGGCTGTGCACGGTTAAGGGAAGGTGCTTTTCCATTTCCAAGTAAAACACCAGCCTGGCCTGAACCTTGCTGTACCACAGATCTCTTTGTCCTTTCAGAGTAATGCTGTTTGATTCCTTTCAATATTATAAACAAAAACTGAAACACCCAGAACCAGTAATACACTTAAATGTGTTCACAAAACTGTACTGGAGCTTCCAGATTCCCAGCTTCTACCAATAATGCTGAAATGATGGTATCACTCCCCTTTCTGGTGCAAACCTCTTCTAATGCCTCTTCAGGGGTCCTTCTCTCCTCCCGAGACACATTCAGATAAAAATATCTGCATGTCTCACAGGTAGGACTGTTGAGATTTTGTCTGTTAATAGCTCACAGAAATACACAATTTGCAGACCCCGCATCATCAATTTCTTCAGTTAGTTATTTATACCACAAGTTCGCTCTTCTTTACATAGAGTTTCCTGTGTGGAAATCAAGACCAGCTGCAGTAGAAAGAGTGAAAAGCAGCACAGTAAGCAGGGGTGGTCCAGCAAACCCACAACCCTTTTGCCAAGAGCTCCGGAAAGGGCTGCACAGAAACAGCCCTCAATAGAAATAACCTCAGGCTCCCACTTACTGTCACTGGGGCTTTGTATCAGAGGAATCCACTTCATCCCCTGAAATGAAAGGCAGTGCTGGACAAGGTGCCAAGAAAGTAGGTTCTGTCTAGCGGAACTTTCTGAAGAAGCAGAACAGCTATTTACATCTGTAAGCCAGAGAGGCAACAGGCACCCAAGAACAGCATTGTGCCAGCCCAAAGTGGCCACGCAACACCTCGGTGAGATACAGCAGCCACGGGGGCCTGGGGAGAAATCTTTGCTCTCATCACATCTCCCCATCACAGGCTTGTGTAGTCCCCTGGATGCAAAGCTGATTTTGTACCTCCTTTGTTATGAAAATGAGATACTAAAACATTTCTCAGATCCTCTGAGGAAAAAAGGGCTGCCTGTAAGCTGCAAAATTTCACTTCTGTGCGTCAGGCTGGTCAGCTGCTCCATCCAATCCCTTTCCAATTTGCTGGAATTTATTTTTAAATTCCATTACATTTCCTCTTCAGGCAATGTATCCTGACCCACATGGGTTTTCATTCACTGCTGCACAATTGCTTTGTTCACACCTCTATTTATTTATTTATTAATTGTTTTACTGGTGGTCATTCCAGAACAGCACTGTGTTGAAACACATGTGAAGGGAACCTAAAAAAACAAAATAAAATTGTGACTGCACATTACATGGACTGCCTGGATATTCTGATCTCAGCCCATTTAAGTACAGTTCTTGAAAGTGAAGGACAGTGGTGTGAGTCTATCTCAGTTAAATGCTAGCTTTGCTCATTTAACAATGCAGTGGGCACATTTGGCTGTGTAAAATCTTGTTTGATACCAACTAAGCCTTAAAAAATTCCATTAATAGTCTGAAAGTCTCTGAAACTCACTTTTCAATTTATTTTGAAAAGACTCAGAGTTGGATAAAACTGAAAAAATCTGCCAAAGATTCAGTGAAAAGGGGCTGATTTGGAAGAAATGGTAGTTTTAGTAATGATAAACCTCTGCATACCTTTAAAGTATGGCTCTAAATCTGTCTCTATCCTCTTTATATCTTTAACTTTATCCTATGTAATGCACTAACCACAATTTTCTTCTTGGAACTATCTCTTATAATTGAAACTTTCTTAAAGGGCTACTGAGGAAGAGCAGTCAAGACTCCCAAATGTGAATTCTTTTTCTTTGGATACGCCATCTCCACTTCAGATCTTCCATCTGGGGCATATTCAGTGTCAGCCTTCATTCTGATTGGAATGCATAGCCAAGATATTCGGAAGAGCAGAAAAAAAAGAATATTTCCTCTTCCACCTTGCAATCACACTGCCTCATAGACCATCAAGATTTTATTCCACGCCTTGCTGAGACATAATTTTTGAGGCCATTTACTCCTCTGTCAGGAAGGCTTGCTTTCACTTCTGTCTTTTTACAACAAAACAGAAAGTTTGCAATAACGAGACCCAACATCTGCAGTCTACCTTGGTTTATTTAAGTTTTTCAGGTTTTGTTTCTGGAACTCCCGCAGGTCCTAATTCCTGCTGAATAAGAGCATGCTTACATCTCTCTTGCAAAAGTACACCACAAGGTTGGCTTGAAGAAACAACATAGGCTAAAGCAGAGAGTATTTTTGCTGGGGGATGACCGTGCACACCCTTGGGACACCAGAACCCTGGTGGCCAACGAGACAGACATTGAGCAGAACAACAACCACTTTTGGGGAGCTGCCCTGACAAAGCTTCAATTGGCACCAGGGTACCTATTATGGCTGCTCTTCTATTTCTAAGCAAAATTATATCAAACACACAGAAAAGACAGCCAGTAATGAGAAACTTGCAGCTGTTCTCGAAGAAAGACTTTTTTTTATTGTACCCTAATCCAAAATACTTTAAACCAGTTTTATCAATAGCGATAAATCAGTACGATGATATGATGTTTCTTTAATCTTTTCTAAAACAAAATTTTTTGAACTTTTGAGCATGGCCTTCCCAAATGGGTTAGGTCTTCTAAGACAGCATCAAACCTTCTTTTCCTTGCTTCCCATGTCAGCCTGAATCCCAATAGTTATGAAGCATAAAAAAAGTTCAAAGTAAAATATAAATTACCATCCCCTTCAAACACAAGTAGAAGTCTTATTAAGTCTCTAGTGCTTGAATCACGTCCCATGTCTGTTCTTTAGACCTTTCTTCCTTTGTGAGGCATAAATGGACACATCTTATTGATTTTCTTTCAACCTGGATCACCTCGATTGCTGTGAATATGGCAGACAAATCCAACTCATTCTCCCGCAGGGAACGAGGAAGAATGCAGACGAGAAGCTGGGGAAAGTCTTCTCACAGTGGGATACCAGGAGTCATTACGCAAAAAAACCAAGTCTAACTGCTCATAATTCCAAGACCTTTTTCTTTTCAGCTCCTTAAAAAAAAATTCTCTTTTTTTTTAATGCTGAGAGCTCTTTCTTAAATTTTTTATGAATATCATTTTGGATACCGTATCAATTTCTGAGGGTGTTTTTGTTTAAAAGGAGGAGTATCAAATAGGCCAGTGGCTGCTCCAAAAGCTGATAAATACATATAGCTAACGATGAGTGACTGTAAACAGACACTGGTCAGAAAGAGAAAGCATTGTTTGAAGCTTGACAAAAAAGCTAGTTAAAACTTTTTCCTTCTAACTTGGCTCCACTTTGTATTTTTTTTTATCATTTATAGACTTACTTTTCTAAGGACAATTGTATGAAATGAAAGGAAGTATAAAAGTAGAAAGATTTCTGTGCCTTACACCAAACCACTTACTGTACATGAAAAAGGGATTTACTGAATCAATTCAGTTGTGTAGGGTTTTTTAAATCAAGTGAATGATTTCAGTGAAGTGGAAAAAGGTGGCAAGAATGTGCAGCAACCCAAGCTTTGCTTCTAAAAGCAACAAAAAAACCACAATTGAAATGCAGTGGGACCTCTGTGGATGAATTAGACAGACCGTGTACAGACACTTTGCAGTGACAATCTGCTTCTGAAAGGGATATATTAAGTGCTAACTGCACTGAGGACGTAAATTGAAGACACGATATCCAAGGACTAATTTCAAAGCACTTCTACCTTGTTAAATGAATTGCTGAAAGAACAGGGTTTAAAATACTTTGTTTTGTGTTAAAGGATTTGAGCTACATCTATCAGCAGAGCGCACCAGCAAACCAATGCTAACATAATAAACCCACCACCATCTGATTACTATCCTCTCCTAATACCATCACAGCTGTAATTTGTCCAGTTTCTCCAGTGGTTCTCAACACCCCTTGCAAAGCACTCTGCCCCAGCCTTCAGCCTCCACCACATAAAATTCATGTCACTTATATAGTGTGAGTGGAAAGTTCTAGGTCATTAGTTTAACCATATAAAATTTTAGAAAACAATATCATCAGCAGCAGGCCCTTAATGCTTTTTAATGACATGTTTAGATATCAGTAACTATATTTCCAGTAATTTAAAATGAGTTTTGAACAATGTAAAATGGAAGATGCTGAAGAAATCATAATTTTCTTGACATACAGATTTTTACATTGGTGTCAAACTACATCATTTCACAAAGTAATTCTGATATCCATACGGATAGAGCTTGGGGGATATCTCAGAATAATATTTCCCACAAATACCCACCCAAGGACATGACGCTGTTAGTCAGAGCTCTCCCAGCAGCCTAGCACTAAGCCCTGCATCACCTGTGTGCTCTCCCTTTCTGTGAACACTCAATGAGATCACTCAGTTCTGATCTGTGGATCAGAAGGTCCACAGGAGCACTGAGGGCAGACAAAACACTGCAAACATGACATGTAAATATTTCTGTGACAGACACCACGCTGCTCACAGCACAGCCCCCAAAAAAAGAGCCAGGAGATAGGTATGAAGAACAGGAAAGGTGTAGTTAGGCAGGAAGCCGTGTCTTCTGGATTCACAAAAATACCAAAGGGAATCTTAAGAACCAAAATCCTAAGAGCCAAATGACCAAAGTCTGAGGTCAAAATAGCATTTTTAGCAGGAAGTTGGCATACTTTCTGACAGCCAAGTAGACAGTGCACTGCTCAGACATGTGTAGAGGCATAGTCAGGCTTTCACCTCAGACTTCTTGTATAACCTTGAACACATCCTTTATCTCCTCAGTACATGATTTCCTCTAAGTACACATGAATATTGTGAGGTGTTATTCAAATATTGCAGTAGTGGGAATTATACAATAATCTAACAGAGTAATTTCAAGATTGGATGTTCAGAAGAATTTAGGCATATTTCTTCCATTTTAATTTTTAATAGAAACAGTAAAAGCAATGCATATAACTTGTAAGATCCAGCTATAGCACCTGGTAAAAGAATCCAGATGTTCTCGCTTCCAACAGCATCATTAAGCATGAGGCTGATGTGAAATATTTATAATGAAGGTGAATCATAGCCCACAGAGGAGGAATCTAGGGCTGTATCTTCTACTAGCATCAAGCACAAAAATGCAAATACACTGAACAAATACTGCATTAACTTTCAAATCACACGTTCTATGTCTTACAAAGTAAGACACAATTTAGTCCTGATGCAGGTGACAGCTGGTAGCAGGAGACCACCAGTTTGGAACAAAGTGTAAAAAAATTGGATTTTGAAGGAAACACACCCAACAGCCCTGGATGTAGGAGCTCATGGTTGTGAGTGACCCCTTGGCCGGGGAGTACCTTTCTTTCTCTGACAGCAAAGGACATGATGAAAACCCGTTCTCAAATTTACCAGTTTCATCTTAAAATTGCTTCAGTTATTTGTGACAGTCACTCACACTAAGGCTGTTCTGAGAATTAAAAATCATCTTTTTTACAGGCCATTTTTTTAATGCTTAATTCATGCCCACTCATTCCTTTGCCAGCACTGACCTATTACTTAAACTGCTCTCATCAACTTCCAAGTTTTGTCCTACAACAAAACAAGACAAGGTGTATGGTCTCCTTTTAAACATTAAGCTCTCCCTACGTTACTTCCAAACCCAATTAATCCTTGAACATAGGAAGACACAACTGTTTCACTGCTCCAAGATTATTCAATACTTTCTCAATCTCTATTGGCAAGACTTCCCCTTTCAAACACTTCCACTGCCCTGTTGTGTCAACAGTTCTTAACCATTGGCATATCTGTCTCTCATTTCCAGCCCATGAGCTGACAGCAGAAATATTATGACTATTAGGATAAAAAATCTTATTCTTAGTGCAGGTAGCACAGCAAGGCAGAGAACATATAGGTGCTGACTGCCTCCCAATACTGCATTTGGCTGACTTATTTGACTTCCTAAACCATTCAATAAGCTGAAATACCATCATGTCCACATTATCCAGGTCCTTCAGCTTCTTTTGAAGAACAGTAATCCAGTTTCTGCTGCCTCAGTGAAGCACAAATCTCTCAGAAGCATCTTTGCGAGAAAGAAGTTAACACTGTACAAAATTCATAAACCTTCCATAAATTAAAAATAAGAGGCCAACGTCTTCACTCTCCCTGGGTAGATCTAAGAAGTACATATGTCAAGATTACAAGTCTTTATAAAAGACTGAGTTATTTATTATGGTTCCATCATCCATACTTAAAAAATAACTCTAGTTTAGAAGATGGACCAATAACCTCTTCTATAAACACATATCATAAAACATGTGACCTCTGAAGAAAATTCATAAAGCCACCCACATACCTACTGGCACATTCATGAAGAGGAAACAAAATAAGATCACCTATAAGCTCTGAAAGGTGTTTAAGACAGTCTTCATCCTAAAAATATTTTTAAGAACTGAGACTGTAGCACCAGGTCAAATTTTGATATCTTCAGTTTTAAAAAGTGTCTACAACCAAGCATGATGGTAATCATGGAATCACTGTATCATTAAGGCTGGAAAAGGCCTCTAAGACTATCAAGTCCAGCCATTAACCTAACTCTGACAGTTAGTCTACCACTAAGCCACATCTACCACTAACCCATGTCCCTGAGCTCCATGTCTACCTGGTTTTTTTTGAAGACTTTCAGGTGTGGTGTCTGTAACCACCCCCCTGGGTACCTGCTCCAATGCTTGACCACTCTTTCAGTGAAGACATTTTTTCTAATATCCAATATAAACTTTCCCTAGCACAGCATAAGGGGCTTTCCTCTTACCCTATTACTTGCTATGAGGAAGAAAAGACCAAACCCACCTGTCTTCAATCTCCTTTCATGCAGTTGTAGAGAGTAATAAGGTCTCCTCCAACACTCCTTTTTTCAAGACTAAATAACCCCAGGTCCCTCAGCTGCTCCTGATAAAACTTGTGCTTCAGACCCTTCACCCTTCTATTAATGGTAAATACATATTCAGCTGCTTTGTTAAATGAACTGTAAGTCTGAGTAAAAAAAGAACTTCAGCTTCCTTTTTTAATGTTAGCTGTAATTTAAGAACTTAAAATGGACACTGGGCTGAAAATCTAGACACTGTTAAAGGCATCCTATCAGATATACTTGTTTAATTTCTTTAACAACACACACTTTAAAAGCTCATGTGCTTGGTCAGCTGCAAATAGAAGTGTTGTTTAACATGGAGGCTGGTATTAAAGAAACCTAGGAGGCCAAGAAGATTGGATAGGTAGAAATCTAGAATCCAGCTAGATTTGCTAATTTTTGTCATAACAGAAACGCACTGTGAGCAGAAATATAGCTCTGCTCCTTTTTGACATCACTTTTGATATCTCTTTTTGGACCTTTTTGCAGCTATCTTTTTAGTGACTGTTCATTTACTTTTATTGATGCATCTGCTTCTTCTGCTCCCAATTCCGAGTTTTTATCTCAGTTAATATTTTTTATTTTTCCTCTCATGTTTGACCTGAACCATGATCATTGAAACTGATGTAAAGACACCAGTCAGCTTCAGTTAGTAGTGAATTACACACCAGAAACTTGACCTTTGATAGGAAAGAGAATAACAGAACAAGTTGGAAGCTGCCTCTAGATATTGTCTAGCCTGCTCCTGCTTTGCTCACAGCAGAATCAACTACAGAACATTATTCAGGGCTGTTTCCAGATGGAGGTTGAGCATCTCCAAGGATGGAAACTCATCAACCTGTCTGGGCAACCTGTGCCAGAGTTGACCATCCTCACAGTAAGAATTTTTATTTCATTTATGTGAAAATGGATTTTCTTGTATGTCTATTCATGCACACTGGTTTTATTTCCAGCCATGGGAAGAGTGTATCTCTGTCATCTTTGCATCCTCTCATCAGGTATTTATACACTTTGGGAAGATCCTCTTGAGCCTTCTCTTCTTTAGGTTAGGCAATCCCAGCTCTTCCTCACATCAGATGCTCTGATCACTTAATCACCCATTTGGGCCCTTTGCTGTGCAAACTGCTGCATCTGTTGACTACTAATCACTGTCTGTACTTGAAGTTAAATTTATTATAAAATCATTTGAGTTACAATCAAACCTAGTGTTATATCAGTGCCTTACATAAATGGATCTGAAAATCAGAGCAACAAATGAAATTTTGTCTCCATTCACTACTTCATTAAGCTGTCCTAGACTAGCTCAGACTATGCTAATTCAGAAACTGAAGAATTTTATAACTTGTCAGCTGGCCCAGTCATTAAAAACTAACAATTATCACCACACACATCTTCAGGATTTCAAGCAGCCGTCTTGTCTCCAGTAACAAACTGCTTATCTGTTTGGCACAACAGTGGTCCTGAAGAGCCTGATACTCAGTGAAGTGGAGAAGTAAGTGGTGCATTAGACTGTACTCCAATTCCTTTCTCCCTGGCACTGATAAAAGTTCTGCTGGGCATTATTAGTTCCCACACGCCTCTGTGATACTCCACATGCTAAAGGACGGTGAAGATCTACAGGCAGTAATAGCAATTTACTGGGCCCAGCCCTCACCCCTACAAAAAATCCCTTCTAGGACTCTGCTCCCACTCCTCAGGCAGTACTCAGAGCATCTCACTGACATGAAACACCAGTAAGTACTTTCTGCTTCCAATAAGAAACTTGCTGCTCAGTTCATCGGAGGACTGTCAGAATCCACCTAAGCATACTTGGAGAACCTGGATAAACTTATTAATGTAAGAACAGCTCATGCAGGACTTTTCCAGCATGAACAGAGATATGGTGTCTTGCTTATGTACTCTTGCAAACCCCAGACTATCATCGCTAAGCCTGTGAAGTATATGCTTATGTAGAAAACGGAGAAAAAAGGCAGGTTTTGGTGATTAACTGAGTAACCATGGCATGAACTAAGCACTGTGCTCTGTAAAGTTGCTCATGAGAGAGAGCAAATAAGATCTGGTTAGAAAATACTGATAAAAAATTGTCTGAATTTTCTGATTTGTCACCATAGTACTATTTCACAAAATGGCATAATTTCAACAAACTTCCTGCTACCACTTTTTTTCCTAGCTGGAAACCAGATCTTTGGGATGCAGAACACTGCGGGGATGCACAAAAACCTTGCAGATGCTGTTTGATATGGATGCTTTTAAGGAGTGCCACTGCTGCTCATACCTGTCAGGAAAGTATTTTGTTCCAAAATCTCTTTTTGTGTTCCATCTTTCAAATGAAAAAACAGAGCATGGTTTAAACCAATCCTTCTGCTTAGTTTTGGTGGAGCTCTGTCTGGCTTTTTTTTCTACTGAATCAGCATAAAAAAGATTATTTCTGGTGAATGAAACTTCTCCTTCAGAAGTAAGAGTATATTTAGGGTCCAGCTGCATGGCAAGTGCAGTTAAAGGAATCAATACATCATTCCAAAACAGAATATGTATGAATTGGCTTCTATATAGGTAAGCACACAGCAAAGGAAGTGAAACAGGTATAGCTACCTCTTTTGTCTCTTTGGTTTTGGGTTTTTAGAAAACTTGTGGAAGCTCCACCATTCTTACTCCTGATTTTGAGATAATTTTACTTACTGTTTTACTTCCCTACCAAGTCTCCTCTTCTTTAGATTCTCCT
Organism: Anthoscopus minutus; assembly: GCA_013399455.1. Taxonomy (NCBI): domain Eukaryota; kingdom Metazoa; phylum Chordata; class Aves; order Passeriformes; family Paridae; genus Anthoscopus; species Anthoscopus minutus. The sequence continues at coordinate 16,712 of VWYI01000161.1, read as the reverse complement.
CAAACAAAGAACTGCTCTTTCAAAATCTACTTTTTATCCTATTGCCCCCACTCAAAATTGCTCTGTACTGCTTGGATAAGAGCAACCACTAATTACTCGCCCCTTGTTCCAAGCAAGGCATGATATTTTGTCACATTGTCCAGTAAAGACCAGGTTGTTTTTCACCTACAGAATGCCACAACCAATTTGGGCATGCACATTATGGGTAGTTAAAGGGAGAAAAAAGTGTATAATGTGACTTTTCAGGCAAGGAATTCACCTGCTTTGAAGTCTCCCGCCACTTTCCTCTGGCCTCCTGATATCCCAAAGCTTCCTGATTCAATGATGCAGACAAGCTAATTTATCTGTAAGCACTCTTTCTAAAGAATTACATTGTCAAAATACTGGATAAAAAAAGTCCATCACTCTACTATTCCAGTGAAGTTACACAGCTTCCCATCTCAGCAGGAACTGAAGGATGTCCTTCAGATTTCGACAGGTATTTACAAGCGCATGCAGATATATGCACCCTCCTGACCATGGATGGTGTTACAGTGAAGAGGGCAATACCAATTAACTTTTTCAATTTGGCTGAAAACACTTAGCTGGAGTTCCTGTGTTTGGGTGGTTGTTGGAGCTTAACTCTCCAGGAAGAGCAGATTGTGTTACTGACCTCAACACGAATTAGGTGTTCTGTACACTGATAGACTAGGAAAGGCAAATAAGCTTTCCAGCTTCTTATATTTCAATAGAGGATGAAGGCAACCAGAATATAAAGGACAGAACACCCATCTGATTTCAATCCTAATATCAGTTTAGTGTATGTCTCTTCCTACTTGTAGCAAAACAAAAGGACACTCTTAGTAATGAAAGACCAATCATAATTACAATTAAAAGTGTAATTACAACAGCATAAAGTATGTTTTGGAATTCATTTTGTGGCAGCAATTTTACAAGTTGCAAAATGAGATAAAATTTCCCCCCATATGCTTTGTTATTTCCCCAGTTCTAAAAAAATCTTTATTAATTACATTGATTAGCTAATCAATACTCATTATATTCTTGTTAGGAATAAAATTCTTATATCCACAGGAAAAAATTAGTTAGAGTGGCTTAGATCCTACTAGATAAAGAAACATCAATGTTCTTTGTGCTTGAGTCAAAGTGAGAGGTCCTGCTGCCAGCCTCATGCTCAGACTGCAAGGCCAGGCATGACTATATCTCTGTGGAACATGTTATATCAGGAAACACCACTTTTCTTTATCCTTCTACATATCTCTTATTGACAAATTCTATCTTGGGTTTCTAGAACTTCATCTAATTGCTACATTTAATTACTTTTCTTTTATCCACTTAACTTCATAATGTTTCCCCCTTGCAAATTAGGAAGAGAAATCTCTAGATAAGCACACACAAAAAATAGGATCTGTAAAGTTTTAAACTGTAAAATATGTTCCAAACCTAAACAATAGATTAAAAATAATTTTAAAAATAAGCAATCTTACAATAAATGATAAAAATGTTTTCTACAGAATCTGAAAGAATGGACCGTATAAATTATTTGTGTGAAAACAGCAGCATTTCCAAATGTAAGGCTTAGAGCCCTGTGAAAGAATTCTAAAAATTAAACAAAGGAAACATTTTTTAAAAGAGATAGGGCTCAGTGGGATTTATTAATGCACATCTTTCAGAGATATTCTTACTTACACAATGCAAGCAGTATCTTAGCATGGACTTCCAAACTATATTTAATTGGATAATTATTCAAAGTGAAAAACCCAACACAGTAAACTAAGGAGGTCTTTAATAAACACCTTGTCTCTTCAAGAAAACACAGAGAAGTCATTTACTGACCCAAGAGGCACAATTTTGTCTTTGGTAAATTTATTTTAAAGTAATTGCCAACTTCAGGAGAAACAATTTTTTAAAGAGGAACATGGTGCTCTCAGGCAGAATAATAAATTGATCTGTGCCCTGCATGATGGCCTAATCACATTAGAAAGATGTGCATGTGGTTGTCTGAGGCAAATAGAGGATGTACATCAACTGGTCTGTGAATCCACTAAGACTCCTTTAAGGACATATCCCTTTCTCTCTCTCCAGATCAGGACTGAATTAGAGGGAAAAGACAAATGGTAATATACACAGGGGCTTTACAGCTCTGCCTTTCTGCCCCCACATTACTGTCCAACAGAAGTGTTCCCCATGAGAAGTACCCTGCAGTCCCCAGAAGATTTTCAATAACCTGCCTTCTTCCAGCCAGCATTCCAATGCCAGGAATGAGGTACATGTTAATGGCATCGCCTTTGAAGAGCCATGGCCCCCTCATGAAACCCAGATGCTTTGAAACCCGTTATGATTAATAGCAAATTAAAAGCACAAATCAATATTTAAAACGTAATGTACCTTCAGCTCAGCTGGAGAACTGCTCTGCTAGAACTACAACCCTGTCCTCCCTCTGGAAGGATGCACTTTTCAGAGCCAGTGGTCTTTGATGCCCAGACTTAAAGGCTGAACCATACACAGGTCAAGGGCAGATCACACCTCTGCAGGCACAGTTTGCACACATTCAGAGCTGCCAGAGAAATGTTCCTGATGAAACAGCTCCAAGAATCATCCCTGAAACTCCTCAGTGAGATTAATACTTCCTTGCATGCATTATTTTGCCAGGAAATTTCTACCTCCAAAGTCTTTCTCTTTGTCAAGGTTGTTCTGGGCATTGGGGCAGCATTGCTAAATAGTGTGCCTCAGCAAATTCCCCCCGATTTCTGACTAAAAAGCTGGGACGCCTGCAGTGCAGATCCCGATGAAAGATTTATTTGTGGGGAGTGGAAGATGGTACCTTTTGAGAAGTTAATGAGTTGTTTTCATTTTAGATGCTTTCATTACAAACATTGATAAATCTTAAGGCTAAGAGAGTATGTAAGAGCAATGCGTTGAAGGGCTCCTCAGCTCTTTGGTGATTATCTCTCTCTTCTAGCGCATTACCATGGGACATCTGGCTTCCAAATTTGTGCCTCTCCTCCACAGATCTGAGGACCAGCCTACCAATTATACATTCGCATAGGTTGTAATAAATCAACAGCAGCCAAACTCTGACAAGGTGATGGCTGTTGACAGATAAAAACGATACACATTGCTGTGCTGTTCTCCGAAAACAAACACACACTTTTATCAGATTTTTTTTCTTTTAATCAAAAAATTGCCTCTTTCAACATAGTCACCTAATTTCACAGAGGACTTGCGCTACACAAGGTTCCCCTGTCTAAACCTGAGCTGCATGTAAAGCCAGGTTTTCAGCAGGCCCTGAATTCACTGCCTGCTGCAGTCAAGGAAAAAACTGCTGCTCTGATCCTGGGTCAGCCCAGACCCAAAGATCATTAACCTTTTACTCTGAGAAGCAGAGTTCTGTGCAGAATAAAGGACCAAGACAAAAAAAAAATTCCAACAATATATAAGTCTTGGATTTATTCATAAGCCAAGTAGAGTCTAGATAGTGAATTTTCTTCAAGAAAAGAAATATATATCAAGGTTATATCCAGCAAGTAGATCTGTGTGGTGGGTGCCCTCATCCTCTGGATCTCCAAGGTATTGTCTGCAAGTGACAGACTCTTGCCTGACTCCAACCCTCTGAAAGCTGGGTGTCTAATTTAACCTAATTTGCTGAAGAGCACCAAAAGTAATTCTTAAAAGCAGCAGTTATACAGGCAGTATGGATGCTGCTTTCCAAGTGTCTTGTGCTCTGCAGTGACATCAGGGGACCTCAAGAAGGTTGCTTCCACAAACACCCCAAATTTGGTGGGCAGAATTCCAGTCCCAATTCCAGTTGTCAAACTAATCACCCTATTACCAAATCCAGAACAAAGTTGTTGTACTCTGGATCTGAAAATGCTTGTCATGGGTTACAGTGCAAAATGTAATCAAAGGTGTCTTATTCTATCACTATCTACTGGAACTGGAATGAGGGGAAGTGATGCAATCTTGTGTTGATACGCCAGCTGATAAGAAATCAGCAGGACAATTTCCTTATTTCTCCCACGACCCATCCTCCCTCTAGGGAGGGGTTTTCTGCTGATGGGCCATTGAGTCCACTGATAAGCTTACATCATCCCATTGGAAAATGCTCCATCCACGGGGAGAAGCTAAAGGGCCATTGAGTCCACTGATAAGTTTATCATCCCATTGGAAAATGCTCCATCCAGGGGGAGGAGCCAAGCCCCTCTACCTGGATAAAAACCAGAGAATTGGGGCACCAAGGTGCCTTTCTTCACTGGACTCTCAGAGGAAGACCAGGCTCATCTAGTACCACCGGACTACTGCCAACACCCTGACCAACAGGATATCAGGTTGTATTCTGACTTTGTCAGTGGCTTTCTTTCTTTTCTTCCTATTTCTTAATAAATTGTATTTCTGACTTGGAGTCTCTCACTGGTTTTTCTCTCAAGCCAGTACAATACTATCAGGTGATACAAAAAATGTGACTTAAGCAAATGAACATGTTACAACAGGCCTTTTTGAATGCTCATAAGCTACATGAAGTAGCAAAGATTTGATCACCCATATGGGAAGCAAAGGACTGTAATAATCCTTTCAGAATTCCTGTTAACAATTCTCATTTGGGGAATAAGGCTTTATCCCAAGGCTTCTTAGCACATGGCAGCAATTTATCCACTGTCTTATCCTCCCTTAAAGAGACCAGCGACTATTTTCACACCAAATAGTGTGGAATCTCCAGAAAAGTCAAAGACAGGCTATCAAATTCTGCCGAATTCCTCTTGTTAATGAGAAGAATGCAGCATAATCTAGCTAACTAAGTTATTCATTCCTTCAGAATTTCTTGCACATCATGGAAAACAGCATCTCTCAGATGTTTCTACAGAGCTTTGAATCAAATATAGTGTTTTCTAGTGAGCTGACTGGACAGAAAGTTAGCATGTTACCCTCCAGCTCAGTTTTATTCTTTGACAATGTTATCTGTGAAAAACACTCACCAGACATATGTTTTGAACCCTTTCTTATTGATTTCATCTCTTTCTTTTACCTTTTTACCCTTCTTTTCCATTCCATTCCCACTAGTTAAGGCTCTGCTTTGACCCTAGAACTGGCAAGTCCCACAGTAACAAAACAGAGATATGCAAACTTACAGGTTAGTCATCTGTTTCCTTTCTGTTAAGGGAATATGATTCCCTTGACATCCACACTTCTTATTCTCATTTGTAAGGTTGAAGAACCATTAATTGGGGAAAAACCTGACAGAAATTTAGTCTGCTTTATGAGAAATAGCATTCACCTTTATTTGACCAATTTACAGAATCAGGCCCTGCAACTTCAAAATATGCTCTTTGTCTCAGCTCTTCTTTTTCCTCTCATTTAAAGTTCAGTGCTATGGAAATTACCACTGCTGTAGTATGTGTAGCTGTTATGTAAGCCAGTGTGTTCAGCTTCTTAATATTCAGTCTTACTTTTAAAAAAATTATACAACCTAATCCAGGTATGACTTCTGTTTACAAATGACTTTGTAAGTGAATATTCTTGTAATTAATGTGATTCCAAGAGGTTATTTATTGCAGATTTTTAGCTCTGAAAACACATGCAGTAGTACAAATAATATTAGAATAACAATATGAGATTTTCAAACAAGTCTGAGGAAATTATTCATCCAACTCACATTGCAATTCTGCAAGAATTAGGCAACTAATTCCCTCAGGTTTTATCAAATTTTGAAAAATGTAAGCTGAAAAACAAATAGCAGCTGAATTCAGCTAGATGGGATACAAGAGGTGTCCGTGGGGAGCTGTACCAACAATAAGTACTCAGGCTGCCTTCACTGACTCCAGGACACAAATTAGTACTTCTGATGTGAAAAGTAAAGCAGAATTTGAGACAAAACCAAATGGCTCATTCAACTACTGCTGGCAAATTAGGGAACCTTGGAAGGGAGAAAAACTCTTGAAAATTCTTAAAGCGGTGTTAGAATTCAAGATCATTATTCAATCCACTAAAAATAAAAGACACCAGAAAATAAAAAGTACTGAAATATGACTTCCTTAAATTAAGGTAAAATTGTTTATGGCACTAGAATGCAGAAATGAATGGCTTCTCTTGGGATGCTGAGTTGAGGTAGCAGTAGCAGCAGGAAACTCTATAATTACTTTGCAACTTTCAAAATTGGCTCATTGTTTGCCACTACCATCTTACCAGGGAAAATCTTTGGGCAAGATATTCAAGAAACATTCTCATTTAACGTTTTTTTTTTTTTATCATTTGGGTCCACATTTACTTACAGCCACCTCCATTACTAATTATTTCTCTACCTCTTTTATTTTAGTCACTAAAATCTCTATGGGTTTTATTTTGCTAAGTAAATCAGATTCCATTATTTCCTCCAAGAAATCTTTTCCATTCTCCCGAGAAAAAAATCAGGCTCCTCATTGCATCTCTACATTTTGTTTTTAACACCAATGCCCAGAATTATACCTGGGACATATAAAATTACCCTTACAGTTTCTTATCATCAATAGATCAATTTGATTTTTACATGACAATTTCACCAGGGTGTGTCCTGTGAAATCCCTATGCATTTCTTTATCCCTTTGGTAGTGCCAATTATTGAGCCTGATAGGACAAAAAAAATACATTTGTCCTTGTGTACTTCACACAAATTAACACCTATTTCCAGTTCTCCAGCCCTAAAGATTCTTTATGATGTTTCTTTATGAAATCCATTTCCTGTACCACAACTGAAGATGCATAGGAACATCCACAGGATACACCTCACCCTCATGGCAAACCTGGAAATGACCAGCCACAGATTGCTCCCTTGGCTCTACTCAGTGACACGTGACACTAAAATCCCATGAACACATATGGACATTACAAAGACTAAGGCACTATTTTTAAGAGTGGGACATGAACCCCATCATCCTGATTGTCTTCCTATAGGGGGAAGCATAATTCCCAGTGGCCACTACTTCCCTTGCGCTCCTAGTGAGTTACTGGTGCCCCATATTCTTGTTCTAGAGCCCCCTTTGTAAAATGCTTTCAGAGCATTCAGGATATAAGGCCCTAGGTAAGTATGTACCAGTCACTGATTTACTGGCAAGTAATTAACATCAGGAGAGAAGATGATACTAAACTAAACAGGCCGTGTCCCAGCCAGAGGAATACAGTGAACGCACCAGTGATGTTACTTTCTGACTGCAAAGGGAAAAAATAAAAGTGTCTATGACATGCACAGTGAGTTTGAACAGTATCATTTCTTTAAGGAAAAAAAAAAATCTACAGAACCCCACTTCTACTGAAAAAACCATCTTCAGAAACCCCTATGAAATACAGAACACATTCAGCAGTATTTCTAGCCCATGGATTAAAAGAAGGATCACCTCAAGGGTCATGACAGCTATGAAAGGTAAATGTCAATAATCCAAGTGTAAGGTAAAGCTTTTGAAATTATGTAAGGCATCTGCAGGCTCACCTAGAGGCTAATTTAAGCACTCTAGCCATGTATATAGACGTGGTGCCTGGCAGAGCTGCAGCACCAAGAGAGTGCCCTTGTTTGGAGCCACCTCAGATACCCCTACACAGGAGATGTTCCCAGAGCAGAAATCACACAGGATGTGATCACTGCTGTAAACACCTTCTAGTCGGGATCACACATGTGAACCTGGACCTGTGATCAAGGAAACTCTGCTAGATGATTACAGATGAGTAAACAGGTTTAGAAAAAATCTTCAGGACCTCAGATGTTGAGCTCACTTTGTATGATAAGTGAATGACATAACCAGTGGTTACATTTTGAGGCAGTTGAGAAGATGATGTTTAAAAAATGAGCAGAAGGACACAGGGGAAAGGGATCTGAGAGGAGATAAAACAAGTTCATGACACCAGTTACAAGGAAAAACTCAGTATTACCAAGGCTGGTAAGTGAAGGAAGAAGAAAAAAGCCAGAATCTCAAGGATTAGGGGTTGAAGAAATGAGGTGAGAAAGCTAAAAACTGGAAATGGAAGAAGGAGCTGAAAAAACCCTCAAAGATCAAAGACTATAGACCTAGATTTTCAACATGTGCTCAGGTGTCCAGAGAATTTCACAAGATTGAGGAGATTATGCTACGGTTTTAGGACAGTGATTAATTACTTGAGCCAGAATATAGTTTAGGGATAAAAAAAAAAAGTTGGGGTGGGGGAAGGAAAGCATGGATTAGTGTGTCATTAGGCCTTTCCAAGAACCTCATCAACTCCTTGCTCTGTCAGAGATCCTTGGCCGGACCTTCTCTGGTAATTTACTTATTCTTACTTCTGCATCACATCAATTTTCCATCTGCCTCTCTTCTTTTAAAGGCAAAATCTTGTCAGAGGAAGACTGTCCCTAATTATGTGTGTGTACAACTCCCAAAACAATGGGGTGCTCATCTCAGAAACAAGCAATGAAGTCACTTGCCAAACCAAAGAAATATTGTGGTAAAAAAAATCTTCCTTCAGGGACAGCAGCTATTTAGATGGTTATATATGAGTGAGTCAGGGGCATAATGATGGTGACCAAAAGAAAGCAGCAATATATCCTCTGTCAAGCATAACCTGTTAAAAAGTCATGCACAAGAGGGGAGAGTCAACGAGATGAGTCATGCCTGGCCTTGCCCACCACGTTATCAAAGGTTGTGTTGCACTCAGGGTGAGGGATGGAGGGAATCCTTCGATCTACAGCCAAATGGAACAGCTCTGTCTCCTGCTGTGAGCTCTGAGAGCTCCTCTGTAGGTGTCACTCCAGCTGCTGATGGCCACAGATAATTACAAGTTAGGGTACAGGCTAACCAGGAAATGATACCACCTGCTACCCAACATAAATTACCAACTCCTCTGGGTATAATTATTCTTGTCAATGTGTCACATGGCTATTATAGTTACTCTTAGGCAGCAATGCAGAGCAGCAGCAGGTTTTGCAGAAAGAATGGGGTTTGTGGCATTTCTATGAGTTCACCAGGAAAAACACCCAAACAAAATAACCAAACCAACAAACAACAAAAAACCCCACTCAATTAATTTGTTCCTGAGATGGAAAAAAATTCTGTAATACACAGAGCAGAATTAGTCCCTCTGCTGCACAACTGATGATAGAGGGAAAGCACCAAGAGATAAAGGGCAGCCTCCAGTAGGTTTCCTTCCCAGCTCCCTCAAAGCATGGGTCTCTTCTCATTTTCACAGACAACAGGCTCCCAAGCTGCAATTCCCAAGAGACAAAATGTGCACACTATTACTTGACACTATGCCATTATATGAAAAGTCAGTACACTTCTGCTCAGTCTGCAGGTGAAGTGACTTTCACAGCAGTTTTAGACACCTGTTTGTGAAACAAGCAGCTGTATCAGAAAGAGCTGAAGCATGAAAGTTCAGTGTCATTGCTGAAACAGCTCAGTTGTCTCTGACTACCCCATGTTGCCTCTAGACTAACGCTACACTTCTTGAGCAAGATTCATACTATGCTGTCAGTCTCTGCCACTCTGTAAGTGCTTTAAAACAGTGTCTGACCCTTGAGATGCTCAGGGAGACTCAAACAGTGAAGAAACTGAGCCAGCCTCTTCATATGCTTCTGCTTAACTGGCTATGGTTGAGCAAGCGGCCACTGGAGACAGTGTCCTTCTGGGCAGACTGACCATGAAACAGATTTTCTCCAAGTCCTGAGACTCTGTGTGAGACTGACACCACTGTTTGCTTTGGTGAGAAAAGTCTGATTTCTTCAGCCACTCTTGAGCAGAGACTGCACCAGAACCATTAGGCCATTTGCCCAACAGGCCTGACTACACAATGAGGAAAGCCCATGATTTTATTCAATTTCATATATATACAATTGAAATAATTTGCCTTAAGTTTAAATTCCCACTATTTCTGGGTGCAACACACACAGAACCAGAAAAAGGCTATTTACTGAACAATATGAAAAGTACAATATGCCTGCACCTGCCAAGGGTCTTTCTCGATGATTGCTTATGATTATAAAGGTATATTATTTGCTTGTGTAAAATAATAATTAGAATAAGTAAAGGTCATTCATCCAGCTATAAACCTGGCTGCAAAAAATCATCAGCATACAGAGTTAGCAAGCATATTCATTGCTTTATAAACAGCAGGTCAGGATAACATTATATAGTTTGCAATCTGTATTTGTTCTATGTGAATCATAGCTTTGCATAGTTTTATCACATTCCTGCCAGGAAAAAGCAAACATTAAAAGAAATATTAGAAGCCAAGCAGTTAAATATCCCAGAATGAAAAAAAAAAACCCACAACTTCCTCAACATTGTAATGACCAATAAGTGTTATTTTATCTGCTTTATTTGGCAGCTTGCACATATTTTTTTTGCCACATCACTTTAAAATAATTTCTAATATGCAAGTGGTTTATTTTGATTGGTCTAATATTGTTACACTGTCCTAAAGCATTGATACAGCTGCTTGGACTTTTTATATATGACATGATTGATTAGGTGAAGATAAGAAAGAAAATATTACTTCAAGAGACCTGACCTTCAGTGAATCATCTGAGATGAAGAGAATTTAAATATTGCATGACTTGCAGTCAGCACCAAAAAATGTTACAGGAAAAAAAATGGAAAAAAAACCACTTAGTGAAAATTTCTGCTATGACTAAGAACATTTTCTCCTTTTACACTGCTGGAAACACTCCTTATCCCATAAACTCTCCAGAGACAGCAACAAAAGCCACACAAGACTCCACCAGACTTGCAGAGATGTCCTCCACCGTTACCTCCCTCCTGTAATAGGTGTGGGCTCTTTCCTGACACTTTAGGACTTGCAGCTGTTGAAGAGGATCTTTCCTCCTGCCCCAGCCTGGCAGTGAGTGTTTAGTATGGGCTCAGCAAGCACTGCCCCAGCCTTTGGCATCTGGGCAGCGCTGCGTGCGCCCCTGATCCCGGGACAGTAACTGCACAGGGCAGCAGTGACTGCACAGGAGGGCAATGACTGCACAGAAGGGCAGTGACTGCACAGGACAGCAGTAAATGCACAGGACAGCAGTGACTGCCAGGACAGTGGTAGAGCAGGAGTGACCTTCTGAGGTGTTCTGTCCCTGCTCCTGCCAGCTGCAGCCTACAGAGCCCAGCCCTTGGCGTGCCTCAGGCATTGGGGAGCTCCATGGTCAAAGGAAGCCCTACAAGGCCCACCACAGCTGGGTGCTGCCATCCTTTGCTGGTCATGCACTCTGTAAAGCTCATCTCCACCAACCCATCTCCCAGAGAACAGCATGAGGGAAGAAATTAGAGGTGCATTTGTGTGGGGTTTACTCAGCTCCACAGGTTTCTTTTGCCACTAGCTGTCTCCCACATACTGAAAAAGCCCAAACTCCAACTCAAGCCTCTGTAATATCCATGAGAGAGAAACTGGGCATGGAGATGGAAGCAAGGAGCTTAGACATATTTCCTTACACCCACTCCTTTGCCCTAAATATATAGGAATTTAAGCCTGTCTCCAGTAAAAAAATATTCATCCTAGGAAATGGCTCCTCAACTCTCTCCCAGTTTAATCCCTGTTATAGTTTCCTTTTAAAAGAAAAAAGAAAGAGGAGAAAAAAAGAACTGTATAGAACTAAACATTTGGCAAAAGTAGTTTGCTACTGTAAAGAATTTTCCTCTGAACTATTTATCTTAAAGCAAGTCAGAGCATGCCATGCATCTCTGCATGCCATGCAGCCACGGCGTCGACAGAGTGCACACTGTCACTACTGTGATTGAAAGGACAGTATATTTTCAAACAACTGCACTCGTGTGAAGTGTCATCAGATCTGACTGCTTAATCCCGATTAAAAAAGGGAATAAAAACCCCCAAAAAACAAAACAGAAAGAAAAAAGGGCTCCTCCATTCAGAGGTGAGACTACACTGATGACATTGTCCAGGAGTAATTTTATAGGGAGTGGATAATCACAGCAGCCACGAGTGACTAGATTAGTGACAGGGTGCATCTTGGACTCACCACCATATTGAATGCTCACTGTGTGGCGCTGTACAAGGTGAGAATGAAAACCAAGGGGAGATGGTTCAGAAGTTCCATCTAGCAACAAGCAACATTCACTGGGATAAATTGTACTTTGCAGATTGCCTTCCTTTTCCCATGGGATGCTACAAAAATTCAAGATTCAGTGCTATCAGAGGAACCTGAATCAAAGGAGATGGAGTTCTACAAAGCAGCTTTAAAAATTGCTCTTGTCCTTCAGAAGAACCCTACTAAATTCCAGTAAAAAAAAAGCAAGCTCCTAAGAAAAAAACATGAAGTCATGAAAACTGTTACTTAGGAAATTCAGACTGATTCAGGAAAAAAGTTAGAATATGTATAGCAAGGAATAATCTCACCTTTGCAGAGGGGTGAAGTAAAACATTAGATGACCTATTTTTCTGTTTATGATTTAAATCTAAGGCGATAACTACTTTTACAAATTAGTACCAAAGTACTGATCACTGCACAAAGTCACTTAAAAGTAACATCAGACTCTCAGTAACACCATGAAAACAGTGTTCTGCTATGTGTGATAAGAAGGCATTTAAATTTGCTCATTTATAAAAGTTCATCTGTTTGGGACCTAACTGGGAAGCGTACAGCATCTTGATGATTCCTCACGTTAAGGAGAGTGTGACTCCAGCAGACTTTGTTCTATTCCACTGTGTGTTATCTCCCTGCACATTCCCAGGGCTATGCTATAAGAGATTGCAAGGTGACACGATATGTTCATACAGACTCTAAATGCTACTTTGCAGGATGCATTGTAGTCTGTTACCCCGAGGCACCAAAGTGTTTAATGATGTTGCTGTATGTCATTAGTTAGTATTCTCTAAGTGGATCTTGTAGGAAAGCGTCCTAAATAATGAACTGGGAAGTTAACTTAGTATTAGTGAACAGAAAACATTAAGAGATAGAGGTTGCTTTTGTGGATGTGTACAATTTCAAAACCTGCCAGAACCCCTCGTGGCAGCAATCAAGCCTGTAATGCCTAAAATGATACAGCCCTGCCCAATATAAATCAACAAAACTGGGAGAGTATCTTGTTTGCTCGTGTTTGCCTTCTGCTTTTACCTGCGGCAGTATTGAAATGGGCAAAAGAAATCTCAGCTACTTTTTTTTTTTAAACTAATTTTCTTTCCAGGACTTCATATAAACGAGGTGTCACGCATCATAACTATTCAGTTAACCAGCATTTTTATTAAATATCTATTATTTTGTATCAATGCCATGTTCTCTAATGATCACAGCAATTTCCTTGCTTCCAGCTATTATTTGTCAGAGACTTCATTGTATGCACGTGCATGCGTTTGTGTTACAGAGTGAGAGAGAGAGACATGGGAGAAACAGAGGAGGAGGAAGGCTGGAAAGTGGGGGTCACTGAATAAAAGTGGAAATGGAGCTGCAGAATTACAGGCATAGCTCACAGTGACACCTAGAGCCAATCCTAATACTTCCCCATTGTAAATCCTTGCTCTCAGGCTCTCTCTTCTTCCCCATTCTCTGAAAACTTTGTTTATAGTTGTAACTGTCGTTTCTGTGCTCCAGCTCTACTTCTGGCTTAATTGAAAAACAGAAAAACAAACACACAAAACCAAAGACACCCCGCTTCAGCAAAAATGTCACAGCTGTTTTCAATAAAGCTAGAAAAATCTGGAGAGGTTGCCAGCACAAATCACTTTTTAAAAACAAAATGGGACATTCTTAAGATTTGGAGAAAAAACATGGGAACTCAGCATAGAGATAACCCTGAAGAAGCTGGACACTTGCTAATTTCCTCATTAGAAAATCCTGTTAATTTAGCCATATGTGAAGCTTTTTTAAAGTGCCATGTGCCTGTGGTAAACAGGAATCCTTGAGAGTCGGGGTTGCTTCAGTCTGACAGCCTCCACATGCTCTGTGTGAGCTGGGACACCCATAGAGCTGAGCTCTGAGCAACACACCAAGGGTGTACTGCTCCTCTCTGAGCCCAGAGGGTACTCAGGGTCCTCAGCCCCTGCCCTTCTTACTGCTGGCTCCTATCTGAGATACCTAAAAATGGTGGGAATCATCCTGGTTCTTGCTATTTACCCATCTTTGAAGGTCAGACTGCAAACTAATCACTCCTTAAATGCATTTGTGCGCAGATGGCCGTCATGGCAAATGCTTGGATGGCAGCAAGCCTGGAAATACAGCTGTTAGGAATTATAGAGTCATGGAAAGGTTTGCATTGGAAGAGACCTTAAAGATTATCCAATTCCAGCTCCCTTGTCCTGGAAAGGGACATCTCCCATTAAACCAGGTTGCTCAAAGCCCCATCCAACTTGGCCTTGAGCAGGGATGGGGCATCCACAGTTTATCTGGGCAAGCTCATCCAGTGCCTCACCTCCCTCAGAGCAAAGAATTCCTTCCACAGATCTAACCTAAATTTCCCTTCTTTCAGTTTGAACCCATTATTCTTTGTCCTAGAACTACAATTCCTGATGAAGGGTATTCTTGATTCTGTCTTATAAAAAAAACTTGAAACAGTGACTTCCAACTTAATAAAAAAAATAATACAACCAGATATAAACATGAATGGCAGCAAGTAATTTGATCAACTCTTCTGACCACTAAGCCATTATTCAGGATTTAGTGACTGAAAAATACTGTCTTTTGTCCCTTTGACTTTGAATGTCTGATTAAGTGAAAGAAATTCATCTAATTAAGACATCCAGAGGATCATATTCAGCATTTTGTGATTTATTGCAGAATTTTAAAAGTTAACTTTGTTTTAGTGTGACTTTTACATATTAAAATTCAGGACCATCTGCACAGACTTTATCCATGTATATTTCAAACTCTGGAAGAGCTCAAGTTTGAATTAGTGCTGATGTGTGGACATTGCTCATCATTAACACACTGTACGTGTGCCCAAAAGAAAGGTCAAGGGATCCTGAAATATGAAAAAACTCCCAGGTGACACTTGCTACAGAATAATGATATTGGGCCATGCCAGGTTTATAAACCTGTTTGTGAAATGGGCAACTACTTGGAAGTGGGGGCTTACATGAGAGGACAACTTTGTGCAATGCAATTTCCATCCCATAGTTGGTTACATTTTTGAAAGCTATGCCAAATAACAAAGTTATAACTCAAAAATGACCAAATGTGTTGGGTACAAACACGAACAAGAAATAAGTATAGGAATATCCAGCATCTGTTATTGTGTAAATATTGTGTATTCAGGTTTTGCATGAATAATCTGAATGAGAAGTAAAGGAGAAGGGACTATAAATCTGAGTAGAAAATTTGAATTCTTTTAATTAACATATTTTTTCCTATAAATGAGTGATATTTAAAATTTATTCCCATGGTATATACTCAAAAAATGCACATTACTGCTTTTAGCATAAACAATGATTAACAGTATTAAGTATTTTATTTTCTACCATAACCCTCATTTTTTTATTATCTATCTGTCCTCGTTTAGGACAAATTTGAGAGGAAACTTCTAAATGGGGTCTGCAAAACTGAGGTTTGCATTCTGCCAGAGGAATGGAAAAAAACGCATTGGCAATGTCAATAGTGGCATACCACTTTGCTGCCTTGGACTCCAGCTCGTACTGGAGCTCCAGCATGTCCGGCACAGCAGTGCTCAGCGGTGGAGTCACTTCATTCAATGCACGATAGTCCACAGTCAGTCTCCATTCTCCTTCAGATTTACGCACAGGCCAGATGGGGCTGTTGAAGGGTGAGTGGGTTTTACTGACCACCTCTTGGCTTTCTAGTTCTCGAATCATCTTGTGAATGGGAATCACAGCATCTCGAGTTGTCTTATATTGTCGGCAGTGCACTGTCGAGGTGGCAATTGGTACTTGTTGCTCTTCTACTTTCAGGAGTCTCACTGCAGATGGGTTCTCTGATAGTCCAGG
>VWYI01000160.1:0-84879 GCA_013399455.1 Anthoscopus minutus | reverse complement strand
CGGCCCCGGCCCGGCCGGGCCCAGGTCGGGCCGGGCTTCCCCTCACTCACAGCTCTGTCACCCTCAGCCGCCGGAAACCAAAGAGAGCGAGTTCAGAGTTTCCCGGGCTTCACAATGGTATTCACGGGGATGGAACTTAGCTCTGAATAGCTTACAGAGCTGTCAGTTCTCAGAACTGGACAGTCACTGGCTATCTCTGAAACTCCCAAGCGTCTCTCTCAGGAGAACCATTTCCGGGGATGTTTTACTTCCTTCTTTTCCAATACCAACCAAGGTCAAACCAGCACACTGATACAGAAGGTTATGATTAGATTTGGAGATCATACCAAGGGTGGGAGGACTGCCAGGAATATGTACACAGGGTTTAACATCATCTTGGAAATCAGTGTGAAAAAGATGTAATTCACTACAGAGAATATATTGCTGTGAAGTCAAACATGCTGCACCAAAGAAACAGGTCTAAAAATTGAACTGTACTGATGTCAGTCCTTTAGAAGAAGACCTGCAGGTTAACATGGATCACAAGAACATGAGTTGTCAATGTCACCCTCCTGTGAAAGGTGCAGACTTATACAGACAAATGATCTTTCTGCTCTGCTCTGCACTGACAAGACCTCAGCTGAGTGTTTTTCTGGCTTTTGGCAGCCCTTCAAGATCTTTCTGAAACTACTGGAGAGACTCCACAGAGGTTTACAGAAAATTACTACAGGAAATATTGAACAAAATGGGAATGTTTAAAGATGAAAAGACCAATGTGGCATGTGACAGCAGTGTTCAGGTACAAGTTGTGCTGGACAATTGGGCAGTTTTTGTCTCTACCAGTGTGGATAAGACAAAAAGCAATGGGCTACAAAACCACTTGAAAAACACCAGTGAAATATTAGAACACATTGCCCGGGGCAGACTGTGGAGTCTCATTTATGAGAGGTTTTCAAGGAAGGTTTAGCAACCTTATGTCCTGCCTGATGGGCAAAGAAAATTATTTGAAAATTTGGTTTTGGCCTGTTCTCTCTCAGGAAGGCACAAATTAGCCAGTTTTTTACTCTGGGCAGTGGCTTCTGGGGAGAGGGTGAAGGATATTCCAGAGGAGGGGAGCCCTCAAAATAACAAAAAAACCTGTTTTAGAATTCACTTTTTCTCATCCTTAGGTCTTCAGGGGAAAGCAGTTTGTTTACCTCTAATGTGAATTACAGATCTAATTTTCAATGTTTTTTTAACATCAGCTTGCCTATATTATTTATGAGAGTTAAAACGCTATACTATCTAAAATTAGAGACGTTAGTGGAATGAGAACAGCAGAAATGTCACCATCTCTCCCCCACTTTTAATCACATGTGTGGCAGAGTCTAAACCAGGAAATGTAGTTTGGTTTGACTATTAAACCCCCCGTGTTCAGAATAAAACACTGAACTGGCAAAGAAGCTGATTTTTTCATGCTTTTGCATAGCCATGGGGAATGTCAGAAATGTAATGAATAGTAATCTGGCCCGTGCCAGAGGGATATCAACTGTTCAAAAGAAGAGCAGTATTGTCTTGGGATAGGACAAAAAAGTTATGTGTGGTACTGCACGTTATTTCAAATAATCCTTTCAATCATCAATTTTACACAGTTGTGTGAAAACCCATGAAGAGATACATCTTCAATAAATGCAGCATGCAGCAGGCACCATGGATACATTTTTTATAAGAGGTCAACACTGAATGAAGATTATTGTTTGATTAAATTGACTGCCTGATGATGAGGCTTCCAACAGATAAACACAGCCAAGAATTTAATCAACAAACTGCATCATATTTGCATCTATTCCACATTCTGTCTACTTAGAGAAGGAACAGATGCAGACTCAGTAGGAGTCAGAAGGCAAGGAATCAATAGGGAAATACTCTATTAAGAGCAAGTTTCTGAATTTATAATCCAACCTTGACCTAAATATGTTTAGATTCTCACTCCAATAGTTCTCTTGAACTGATGGTCTCCAAAATCCATATTCTCTGTTTAACAATGTCCCTTTGCTGGCATCATTAGTCTAAGTGAAATGCTGAAATAAATTCTCTTTTTAAGCCCTTCTGACATATGCTAGTGCAGATGTTACTCTAAACAGCTAACATTTGCCAGTGGTTTATTTTAGTGGTTAGCCTACATCTGCTTTATAAGGATTTGCTGCCCAAAGTAAATAAATGAACAGGTCTGTTTCAATCCATCTAGGACACAAAATTATAACTGCCAGACTCCTTTGCAGGGAGTCCCCAGACTGCAGCATCTTTGGATGAACGTAGGGAACAGCATTATCCTTTACTTTAGCATTAAAAGTTGTGCATGGACTCGGGCTGGAGGTGGCTCATCCCATCTTCACAGAAGCAAGTGTACAAAAGACAGCTGAATCACAGAGTGCCTGTGTCAAAATGCCTCCAGCAGCTTCCTCAATGTTTTGCTACAAGCTGCTTTCCTGGAAGCTGCCTCACAAATGCAAGGTACAGCAAATGGCTCCTCCTCTTTGTATCAATGTAGATGGGCTCCATTCTTGGCCTCCCACTTTTCCCCCACTTTTGTACAGTCCAGCCTGTCTGGTCTTGGTTTGGCAGCTTGGTCCTGAGTAGCTGCAAATAGGAGTTATGGGGATGAGTGAGGGTTGGTAGTTACAGGATGATCCTCCCACTCAGTCCTTTTCAGTGAGAGTCAACAAAGAAAAAACCATCACTCTATGTGTTGCTTCCCTCTGTAACCATTTCTTAACATTGTTATTGCATAAAAGCAAGCACAATTCAGGAATAAGATCTTTACAGAAAACTGCAAGGAACAGGCAGCTATTTCTTAAAATTTAAACAGAATAAGAAAAAGCTGTCAATATATTGTTTTACCCTTGGTAAAGAAGAATCTGCACAAAGTATTTATTGGATATGCTCAAAGCACAGAGATTTATGTAGAGAAAGATATAAAAAATATTGACCTGTAAATGCACCACACTGAAAATATACATGCACATATGTATCCGTGAAAGTCTATATATGTGTAAATATATATATATATGGCTATGTACAGATATGCAGATTATATATTTAATTAAAAAATGCTTGGTTTTATATACACAGTTTCATTTTGAGACTAGAAGTGTAAAGCTGTATTTGGAATAATTAAGCATATGGTTGCAGACTTGAGAAATTAAACCTTAATGGATAATGAAGCCATAGAAGCCTAAGTATATTTTATGTTACATGTTTTTGACCCTAATACAGTAAGACCTTGCTGAGTATCTTGCATAACTCACAGAAATTATTTTTCTGTGGGTTTAAAATTTAGGATTTATAATTTCACCAGCTGATCACATGGTGAATGGATTTCTTGATTTTTTCCAATGTCAGGACAGGAAAGAACTCATTGTATTTATCATTCTATTTAATAAAATGAAAAGTAGAAGTTTTCATGGTTTTGATCATCACTCTTTGCTGCTGAGTGACTCTATCAAGTACGTAAAGATTCAGAAATGCTGATTTTCTTTCCTAAAGAGTGTATTCCAGTGGCTTTTGGAAATCTGGTGGACCACATATAAAGGATTTTACTGTTTGTGGAGAAATAAAGGAAATTGGTTCTTTTTTGATTGATTTTATGGAAATATATGGCATAAAATTTTCAGGAGTCTTATCACTACCAATACAAAATTAGAAAGGTTTTGGTTGGAAAGAACCTTAAAGGCCATATAGCTCCAACTCCCCCATCATGGGAAGTATCAGCTTCCACTAGTCCAGGATGCTCAAATATGCAAAAGCATATTCTATACAAAAATGTACAAATGCATAATGCAAAATAAAGTAAAATAAACATTTTATCTAACTGAACAGCTGAAAATCCTATAAATATTATTATCAACAAGGAGGACAGAAAATATAATTGTATGATCATGACATGCATGATGAATTATAAAATATTTTCTAAAGTGAACACAATAGGCACTTTATTCCCGTATTTAGAAACAAAATTGGACACAGCAAAGTTTTTGTCCTTTCAGGAAAAACCACTGTATTATTCAGATAGATCCTGTTTCAGGGAGCCAAGACTAATTTTTTTTTCATTTAAGCTTCTCTTGACAGAAGTGACAGCAAGTTTAGACGTCATTTTAATTTGCTTTCTCTTTTTTAATCTCTTTGTTTTAACCTCTCCCACATCACTGCAGAGGAGAGATGCTGTGGCTGAACACAACCTTAGTCTGCTATTTTGTACTAACACAAAACCTCTTTTCCTTTAAAAGTAATCTCAGGAAAAAATAACCTGAAGTACTCAGGGTGTATTAACTTGCTGACTCAAGATTCAAACATTATTGGGTTGCTCTCGTAAGCTACTTGACCTATTGATGAACCAAAGTATGTGTTCAGATTAAAGTGAATGTCTGAATCCAATCAATAGTTTGAAATTTTCTGCTACATCAGGTTTGATGATGACTTTTCAAGCTGTACTATATCCTTTTGACAGATTAAATAAGTATAACCATAGATCTTGTGGCTTTGACAAACTAATCACTGTAAGGCGAGATATAAATCTTATGCACCCAAAAGATCTTTGCCACATTGATTAGTTACCTCCAGGCACTGCAGCAAGAAAGCTTCACATTTAATGCCTGACTACTTCTGTCATAGGTGCCAAAAATACTGTGATAAAATGGTTTAGTGGGTAATGCTCAAACTTGTAATAAATAATTCTGATCACTGATGCCAAAAAGGAAATGGTTTGAGGATCTTGGTTATTTTTAATAGTACTTTTTTATTTGACTGGTATTAAATTCAATTGATGTATTATTTACAGAAGGATGTGAGTACAAGAAAGATTTGGGCCCATCAGTTTCAAAGTCTAATCAATGTGAAAAAGTTGTTGGTGGGTTATTAGACTGTTCTACTCATGGAGGCTGTCACTGCTTCAGTAAAGAAGCATGGAATACATGAGGTTGATAAAAGACAGAAAACACTGATGATAAGACTAAGTGTGCAGACAATATGTTTGCTAGATGTTTCAAAGTGGGTTGCAATATCCCAAGTGAAAAATTACACTATCTGTTTTTTCTTTCTCTGTCTCTCTCTATTCAGAGCAAAAAAGATAATTTAACAGATCTAAACAAATTTGAAATCCAAATTCCTGATGATAGCCTACAGTAGTAAATATCTGAATGGCAATTGGTTTCATATTGTGATTAAAATATTTTCTGGGGCTCTCCTTGTCTGTTGATATAGCAAGAGATTCCTCAAATTCCAAGTAGTTTAGACCTATAGAAAACTCTCTGAGCCCAAAAGAAGTATTGAGAGAGCTACCCAACCTTCAGCAATGCAATTAAATCTTCAAAACTGCAAGGATATTGGGACTTGATTCCTTATAGGGAGATTTCTACTTGTTTGCACTTTATAGGTGAGGATTTCTGATAAAATAATTTGTCATTCCCTGTTTTGAGCAGGATTCAAATACAGAGACATCTAAAGTAGTAGAGCTGGCAGTGCATTAGTATTGGAAACAACTCATGTGGTTAAAGTCTGAACATTTCTATAGAGGAATACTGTAGTCTTTTTATATTGCACATCACGTCTAACATTTTCTGAACAAGTACAAAGGAACACTTGCATGCCAGTGACCATGCACTGAGAACAATCTCTTAGAAGGACTTTCAGCTCTAAGTAGATAAATTTTCTGCTGCTACAAACTTTCTGGATTAATATAATCTTGGGGAAAATTAAGAGAATGTGTCTACCAAACCCTGCAAAATGACAAATACAATTTATGACAATTTCAGGGTTCCTTTTCTTTGGATATGTGATTTCACCAATACCAATATAAAAGTAATTCCTAGAATTTCAAGGAGCTTTACTAGGATTTTGAAGGTAGACTAGAGCCTGGATACACAGACACTCCAGCAGAGATACACCTGTAATTCTTGTGCTTGCAGCTTTGCTGTGGGAGATAAGGATTGGATGCTGCAACAAATGAATAAACCCTGGTCCTGTGAGAGGCAACATAAATTCTTGTTCGAATGAAGCAGCACATTTAAATGAAGAATGAAGATCTTTTGTAGTGCTTCTGACTGGACATACAAAATTGTGTAACCTTGATCCTTTCTTTGTATCTTTAGAATTTACAATGTTTGCTTAAACCAATAATGGGAACATTCGTAAACATCCTTTTAGATTATTTTTCCTTGACTGAAATCCTTTCTAGACATATGAATATTTTTTCCATTGTTGCTTGTGAGAAAAACGCAAATGAATTGTCTCATGCACATACAACACATTTAGGACCAAATCCTGGTCAGTAGCACACATATATTCCATTATATTATCTCTGCAACCTTTTGAGATACATAAATCCAGCTCCAGGGCAGTCCTTCAATGAAGATCTAAGTCTGAAGGCAAGATACATTAGGCAACCCTCTGACACAAGGAATTAGCTTTTTATTCTCTCTCTGTCTGCCACAACACAAAAAATACATCAGGTCGGGTTCTGGATTAAATCTTTACCTATGGAGTCAGTGCCTTGCTAATTCCAGAATAGTTCTGCATACCCAGCTTGCATTGGAACCTCCACCTGAGGAACTCAAAGCAGAAATTGACCATGAAGAATAAACTCTAATGGCTTAAATCCCTCCTTTATATAGAAAAATTATCTCTGAAGCAAATCTTACACTTATTTCTGTTTGCCTTAAAAGGAGCCAGCAACATCTGTATGATCCTCTTGAGATATTTTGTAGCAGTTCTGTGTCTATGACTTTTCAAAGGTGGAGACAATTATGTAGAATACTGCAAAATCTACTATCAGAGCATACATAATTTCCAGTTTATGCACTATATCACAGTAAATAAGAATGTGGAGATGGCCTTCTAGTGAATATTAGCAGTGCTGGTCAGAGCTAATCTAGTAAAGCAGAAACCAGTGTCATCCTGCCCTTCCAAATATATGACTTACAGATAAGAAAAGAAAACATGTTAAAAAGAAGTTATGACTTAAAAATTTTTTAGAAGTGACAAACACAATACCAATATAAATAAAAGTAAAGAGGAAACAATAAGAGGAAACCAAGTCTTGATATCTAAATGTAAAAAAGTTGTCATACATGTATCCTTCTTTTTCTCTCTGTTCAGTAGAGGTTTCTACTCCAGGTTCAAACTAATTATACTCAGTTATTATCTAATTGGTTCCTTTCAGTACTTTTTTATGTGTTTTTTGTTTCTTGCTTACACTGAAAATTAGGTTCTTATTGTATCTTTCTAATTGATAATAGCATTTCTTTTGAGAATTGCTGGAAATTGTCTGTCATATTACTGTCTGTGGCTGCACGGAGAAGTAGGACATTTCATCCTAGTAAAGATAAGTGTTGATGTCAAAAAAGCTAAGAGATGTGTTTAAGACTTAATCCCAAAAGACAAGTTATACTTTGACCTATATTTTTTTCTTTTGTGCAACAACAAAGAATTATACTATCTGTTGGGGTTAATTAAAATGGAAATCAGACCTGCAACTCATGACACCATGTCAAGATACAGCTGTAATTTGCCTTGTTCACTGAATAAATCCCTGGTAAAAATATGAACTGTTTGGAATGTAACATTTTGATGAACCAGCTTTTCAAGGAGAAGCCTTTGATTTTCCTCTTCTGTACTTGTATGAGACTATGTCCAAATTTACTACGATAAAGAAGTTTGCTTATAGCAAATAAAGCCACTAAGCTAGACAAACCTATTCTTAGAGCCCTGAAGTTGTCTAGAAACTCAGATCAAATAATAAAACTGGAAAGTGAAAAGAAAACCTGCCAGATTATATCAAGAATGTACTTCTGGTATGCTAATTCCTAGCTAGTGAAAAATTTAGTGAAAAATTCTGGGATATGTATAGTTTTCCAGCTTTATTGAGGGCTCTTAACTTTGCAATGTTTGTTGAGTGGTAGGATTGGTTTCAATTAAAGTGGTAATTTGCTTTACATGCTCTTCCTAGGTGGTCTTAGAAGACCAGTTGTTTTATTAAATAGAAACACTCTGAAAAATGCCAGGCTTGAAAAGAATTTTTAAATTTCTGTATTTCTGCTTGAAAATACAGTATGTTATTTTAGAAGCTAAATGAAGGAACCCAGGATAGAGGGTTCTTCTTGAGTTTTCTTCTTGTCCTGAGTACTCCTGACCCTCAAGAAAGCTCCTTTCAACCTCCATCCATGGAGAAAGCTTCCAAAGCTTTCTGAGGGGTTGGAAACAACCCAAGTGTGAATTAGATAGTAGTGTAGTTGGTAGTTATTGCTTAGTGGAAAATGTATACTTTAGGTTTTATATACTATGGGTGTGAGGGCTCAGGATGGAGGATTGTAGGTGTTGCCTCAGTTTCCCTTCTTCTCCTTCACTTACTCCATTTTTCGTAGTGTTAAGAGCACAATCTTATTGGGTAGAGTTTCCATAGTGCCATGTTAGGTGAATAGATTGATAATGAATTATTGGTGGAAAAGTAACAACAATAGATGTTTAGAATACGTAGTGTTAAATAACTGGATTGTTTTGCATATAAGGGGACATTTTGTCTCCTTGAGGGCAGAATCACCTTGTGTTTGTAAGAGAGCAGAGCCTGTACCATCTATGGCTCAGAAATTATGATAAGATATAATAAACAATCCCTGAAGACCAAAAAGAGTTCCCTCTTCTTCATTCATAAAACCAAAGAAGAACTCTGGGGGTTGGCCTAGTTAGGCCACCCTACATGTTGGGAATAACCTGACAGTTGAATGCCTTTTATTGAGAAAATTACAGACCTTTAAAGGTGATTAAATTAAAATTGTCAATGAATGTAATGAGGCATCATCACTATATGTTGCTAGCATATAGGAATTCATTCCTGCTTTTTGCTTTGCCCATTCCTTGAGATGAAAAAGAACCTTGCAACGCTGTAGGATGCAAATGAGATAATTAATCCAACTGGAATTCAGATTTATAAGTGAGAAACCTGTGCAAGCTCCATACACCATTTGGCTCAGAACACAGGCAGAAAGACCCTCAATTTACCACTAAATCTGAATGTAAATGTATTCCACTGATGCAAGAGGAAGATTCATGAGCTATCTATTGAACTGGGATTGAAACCCGTAGCAGGTCACCCCTACTGTGAGCACAGCACATCTGCTGGCTGAGAGGTGCTTATCACCTTGCTCACAGACAATGTGGCTGCTGATGCCATAGCTGAGTTTCACTGGGTCAGGATGCAGCTGGTTCATTGCAAATCTGGGCTGAAGGGCAATGGCATTTCTCTCATTTGAACAATTTGGAGAGTATGGTTAATGGCAAAAAAAAAAGCAAATGACAACTTGATAACCGCCAATAACAACATGAACAATTCTTTTTTCCATTATTTAGAATTCTTACCTTCAGTTGTTGTTACCTGAAAAGCCAACAAAGTCCCACTCTTGATCATGCCATAGGCCAAATGACTCAGGCCACTTGAATCTTACTGCAATTATAGTTATCAATATGGTTAGGAGGACTGCTTTCCTTCCATTTTCTATGGAAAAACATAGAAATTCAATGTTCATAATTATTTCTGTACAAGGTAAAATATTTAGGGGATCAAAATATTTAGGGGATCAAAATAAATGGAATCAATTTCCTATAGTAGAATTGAAGGAAGAAAGAATACCTTCTGTTCAAATATATTCTAGGTGTTTTAATTCCCTGCATGTCTATAAAGAAGGCACTTGGTCTTTCTCTACATAATTTTCCTTCCTGGAAAGTGAATATAAAGTTTTTCTTTTTTCTCTTGCACTCCAATGTACTAAATTTTAAAAATATTAACTTAACATAGCAATAAATAAAAGTAAATCTGCAACTCTAAACTCTGATATAAAGCCACTTAATATTTTGTTTTGCAGGAAAAACCCTCACATTTTTCAAACATTTTACTATGACTAATTTCAAACACTTTGGCTATATTTTAGCTACAAAAATATGCATAAAACACAACTTGATTTTACTTCATATTTTTTCCCTGTCTAGATATTTTATTTAATTTTCTTACTTTTGCACAGATGATACTTGTTACAGTTTAGAGTCTCTAAGTATATATAAGGGTGGTCCTAAGCAGGAAGCCAAAGTAACATGTCATTCATGCATCCAGAAGGATTGAAAAAAACATATGATTGTTTTTTTCCTTATGATATATGTTTGTACTACTGCCTTTACTATATCAATTACATGCTTCATAACTTTAATAAATAATCTGCCTCATTCAGAAATCTTTTTTAATTTTAATGTCTATCTTAGAAATATATATATTTTTTTAATTCTCCTCTGAAAGACTGGAAGCTGTCTGCAGTTAGAGATATCCTTGCTCTTCTGAGGTATTAGCTTTGGAGACTGGATTTTTTCCTCCTTTTCCCTCTGAGGTATAGTTAACATCTTCACATCATCCAGAATTTTCACATATAACCCCTGTTATTGTTGGAACATCTGTTTTTTTGTCTTTTCTCTTTATCTTGCATATTACAATGAATTTTTTAGTTTGTGGTTGTGGTCTGTAGTTAGCAGTATGTGGGAAAGAAGCAGCACATAGACCAGAGGCTCTAAGGACTTTTACAGCTTAAATTCTTCATCCTGTGATGACAGAAAAAAGAACTTTGTTGCTGAGGCATTTCTTTCAGTCTTGTGTTTTTTTATGGCATGATACTGTCAACATTAGGAACTGAGAAATCATTTCATCTTTCAGCCTTTTCATGTATGTCTTATTTTTTCTGTTCTTGTAATAAGAATGATAACAATAGAAATATTCAATAAAAAAAGGAAAAGACAGCAATACAGAATAAAAAAATATCAATAACTCTTTAACAGCCTGTGGTCTGAAAATTACAATTCCCTGTCTTGTCCATCATACTTTCATTGTGACTGGAAAGTTGACAGTGAAAAATTATTTTATTTCTGTTTTTAATATGAACTGGAATAAAAATTACATAATTTCATTAAATTTTCAGTATTGACAGTGCAAAACAGGTATAAAACTTATTTAAAGCCATAATATAAGTCATAATTGAAAATGTAAGATGAGTAATCAACTAGTTTAGGTTCACTACTTATTAAAACACTCTTTTTCATTGTCTTTCTCCAACTTGCTTCACATTAGGTTGTTAAAACTAATGTGGCATGAATTCTGTATAAAGATGAGGTTGTAAAAAGCCCAAGAGTGTCACGGCCCCACAGGGAACGGCTGCTCCAGGGAAAGCAGCTGGGAGCCCAGAGCAGCCCTAGCACATATGTCCAGCAGGACCGTGCCATCCCATGCAAGCCTCCAGGCAGTGCACAGCACAGGAGCAAGGCTGGGATGGGGACAGTGACCTGGGCCAGCTCAGAGACCTGCAAAGCCTCAGAGAAACCTCAGCAGACCAAGGTGTGGCCAGGATCCAGCCCACAGGTGAAGGTGGGGATGAGGAGTGGTGAAATGAGAGGCCAGGGACAAACACAACTACAACAATGGATGGAGCCACAGGCAGGAAACCTTCCAGTGTGAAGGTGCGCCCAAAACCCTGGAACTGAGTTATTATAAGATATTTTGCCATAGCGCTGCCTGAAATTCAGATTGCAATACTGGTAATTGAACCTCCTGGCCACAAGTTTCTTATAGACTATAAAAAAAGCCACTGAGCAGAAAGATAAAAGTCACACCAAAGAAGGCAGCAGCTTGGTCAGCATGACCTACCCATATAAAGGCAAATGTAAAGGTAAGATTAATTTAGCCTTTGGACCCCCTAAATATCTGCCTCTATTCTGAAGAGTGCAGAAAATCAAGGTGATTTCCAGATCAAGCTTGTTGAATTTTCAACAAGCAAGTTGAATAGGTCACTGCTTTTCAACTTTCTGAGGAATATTTTATCTCAAGTCTCCTTGTTTTGTTATTTTTGGGGAATGACTATCTCTCTTTGGATGTATTAAATAATTAGGAAAATTTCACTTTTTTTGGAAGATTTATGAGTCTAGTAATTTTCAAAATACATTTACATGCAGCAAAAACATACTCTAGTCAAGTTGCTTTTGAAAAATCTAACCAAAATTATTTCAATAGAATAGACAATACTAATTATATAAAAGTAATATTTTTCCAGAATGATCTAAAGGAAAGCAAACCTAATCATTAGATAAGAAAATAATGTTTTAAAATCATTGTATCATAATATAGAAATTTTTACACAATGACCAGTATCCAATGGTATTGATATCTATAAAATAGTGAGAATAGTTTACAGGATGTTAAAGATACACAAAAACAATGTAGTTAGGACTACTATAAAAATAATGGGTAATGATTACAAAAATAATGATGTGACATGTTCTTCAAGTTTATAATATGGAAAAAGGAAGAAATTAAGGTTTAAAATTTAAAAAAAATTCAGAGTTCTATGGAATATGTTTAAAGGTACACTGTCTTACTCATGTTTAATATAAGATACATTGTTCAGAGTAAAAGAAGGAAGCAGTCATTTCTTCCATTTCTACATCTTCCTTCTGAAATTCCTCAAGGCTTTCAGATGGAACAGGAAAGGGGAATTGATGATTCTCTAAATCAATAATCAGCAACCTTTATGGGTCCTTTCCAACTTGAGATATTGTACAAGTCTATGATTAAAAAATGACCCAACAACTTTTGTCTAATCAAAAAACTGCAAAAATAAAAGAAATTCAGAAGAAAGGAGTTCAATTTTTCCAGTGTCAGATAACAATTGAAGCTTAAACCACATCATCAGCTGTCACATGAAATCTCACTTCCAGCAAGTACCTTAAAAATAGTTACTGAAAACAAAACGAAATAAATTTTAAACAGAGTTTTAATTCATGTCATGTAAGTTGTGAGAAGCACTGCAAAAACATTATTAAATATGATCAGGTCATGTGCTACCTATGAGACTAGGGCTACACAAAAAGTCACAATAACTTATGCAATATCAAATTTTTATCTTTCTTAATTGTTCATAAGAAGTTATATAATAACCAAAGCATTTTTCATAAACAGGCAGAAACCAACAAAGGCAGCATGGATGATAAATTTGTAAGACCGAATGTTCTTATTGGTGCAGCAATTTGTCAGGAAAATGTGGCATGATGAAGAGTACCTCTAAAATATGAGACCTTTTTGATATTAGCTGTGTTACCAGAGCCTAGTGAAGAATTCTCTTCTATACGTTTTCTACTTCCACATGCTCAGACAGGCATGAGGAGCTATGGCATGTGCTGATCCAATGAAAGGACTAAGAAGCTTGCTGTGACTTTATTAGCAATTTGTTCTTTTAATACACTCCAGGTCATATTCTAGCACTCCCTGGTACAAATCTATCTTGCAATCAGACTGATGTGGGGCCTGGGCTGCAGCACATATAGCAAACTCTATAGCAAACACTAGCTTTATTTTGGCTGGCTAGATAGCAATGAAACTTTAAACCTTGGATATCTGAGCAAATATACTCCCAACCAAGTTTATGCAAGGCTTGATTATAACACAAGGCTTGTGTTTTGCTTATTGAGGAATTACACTACAGGTGTGTGTATACTTCCACCATTAGGCTGGAAACAGCTTATGGACCTCTGTATCCACTCCCAGCTTCATCTCCCATGTAATTGCCAAGGCAGTGAACTGCTTTAAAATCATATCTAATTTAGCTATAAAAATATGTTAAGCTTCAGCTCCTAATTCAGCCAAATGATATTTGGGTGTGCAAAACATAAATGTTTATCATGTGAACCAGCTTTTGAAGCTCAGCTGCTCTTCTGTGGGTGCCGCCCACTGCATCAGCTGCTTTCATGCCTGGAGCGAGGAATGGGGATAACCAATACCTTATAACTGAACATGTGCTGATTTTGTGCTGAACATGATTATTTCATTGACTAGGTACAGAATTTAGGGTGACTGTACTTAGATGTGTCTGACAGGAATCAGTGGTAGTTAAATCTTACTGTCTGTATGATAAATCATGTTAATTTTAGATTACGCTAATAAAAAACTTAAATGAGACCCTAAAGTAGGCAAACACAGGATCTGGATGCCTTTCTTTAAGTGGAAAAACACTTTATCAAATGACAGAATAACTTTCAGCTATTTCTTTATTATAGGTACTTTCTCTAATTCACGTTTTCTTTGCAATTAAGGAGAAAGTTATGTGTTTGCTTATAAAACTGCTAACAGGTTTCAGAGAGCTTCAGACGCCAACTCAAATATATTTTTTACATCCAAATATAAGTATCAGGCACTTTCTAAAGCTATGAAAGAATTCTGTGATTCTAGAGTTACCAGATATGCCCTGCATCAGGCTGAAGTCCATCTGTAAGACTGATTGCTCAAGAAGGGGAATAGTATCATCCCAGACAGGGCAGGTGGAGGTCAGCTGGCCATTCTGCACAGCATCCATAGCATGACTGCTCCCTGCATCTGTAAAGAGCTACCTGGAAATCTGCAGTGGCTCAGTGCAGTGATCATGTGCCTGGGTGCTGTGCTGCCCACCTAAGGTCTAACCTTACTTTTGTGAAGTGTGGGAGGCTTTTGGTCATTAGCTTAAACAGGAGGAGGAGAACCAAAATGAATTGGGCATTTGGCTCAGGATCAGCCTCAATTAAATAGCGCAGTATATGTAAAGATCTAAATTGAGCTTTTTTTTTAAAAAACAAGCAGTTCATCCTCCCACAAAACATTATATTTATTTGACTTTAAGATATATATTCTTTATAATAAATGCCCTCACTATAACATGAAATATGCTGATGAACAAGAATTCATCAGCTGGTGGCTTAACAGTGCAAAGCATGGAAAGTTCTGCCTCCTTCTGATATTAGCTACTGGTGTCCTTTAGAGTATAATTGCAGCAGAGAAACTGAGGATTCAAGTAGGATTAGTTTTCCCTCTGAACAAAGAAGTAACCCTCCACTTCCAATCCCATGAAAACCATGGATTTTTCAAAATTTATTAAATTGCCAGGG
Source organism: Anthoscopus minutus (assembly GCA_013399455.1). Taxonomy (NCBI): domain Eukaryota; kingdom Metazoa; phylum Chordata; class Aves; order Passeriformes; family Paridae; genus Anthoscopus; species Anthoscopus minutus. The sequence goes on along the minus strand of VWYI01000160.1, from coordinate 69,930 downwards.
AACTGCTAAAGCATGCTTTCAGGATATGAGTCAGTACTCAATAAATATGTCTCATTTTGTCTTTTAATTATTGACAGAAATGTTAAAAAAAAAGGAGTCAGTACTCAATAAATATGTCTCATTTTGTCTTTTAATTATTGACATAAATGTTAAAAAAAAAGCAGGCTGTTATGTTTTTTCAGGATAAGCATGTGACCTCCTTTTGTGTATTTGTTCATCTAATATCTGACGCTGGGATTTTTAAGCACTATAAAAAAACATTAAAAGGATGTAACTTATAAACACTTGCACAGTGAAAATCTTACAGTGCTGAAGATTTAACTGTGAAACAAAGCTTCTGCAAGAAATACTTACCTTTTTATATTAGCTATTATCAAGAAAATGCAATTTTTCATTTATATCAGGACATTAAATTGTCTCAAATTCATTCACCCCACAAAGCAAAAGAGTGTTCTGGCAATGGCTCTATTTTGATGAAAGCACAATGCTTCTTCTTATTTCATTTTTTTTTCTTTTCTTTTTTTTTCTGAGAGCAAAATGAGAAGTGGAATATGAATCAAAAGTGGCGGGAATGCTAAACTTTGCAAGCAAAGATTTATTGCTGCATTTTTAAGTTTTGCTGCAATCTTTATGATCTTTATAGTTTTTGATTTGTTTACAGACAAAGTCTCTAGCTTTGGCACTCTGACATTTTTGTTTAATATAAGCACTGTTTCTTGACACCTTCTGGAGAAAACACTGAAAATAAATAGAAACAGAAGAAGCACATTTTTAAAAAGCCACTGTTGAATATGTGCAAATGGTCGTTCACAATGGCCATTTCAACAAAAGGGTAAATGTGTTTGTTTGAATCCATGAAGCATTTTTCCTTCCCTCCCCTTAAGATACAACCTATTTAATGTAGTTCAGCTGAATAAATTTTATAGTGGTATGGAACTGAGAAATGCCAGCATCAAAACTTTAATAAACAGTTTTGAATCTTTGAAAATGATGCTGTCAACCATGGTTTAGCAAGCATGGCACATTGTGGAAAGGAAACTATCAGAGTAACACAGAAATAGTTTTAAGCCTAATTTTTCTTGCAATGCAGGATTTTATTTAATGCTTGGGTTTTTTTCCTATTTACTGCTAACTTTATTTTTTTCCTACCTAGACAATGATCCTGAAGTGCACAGTTTTCTACATTGTGGTATGGGATTGATTAGAACTGAAGTCTCACCTGCTGTGTGCCATTTCACAGTGACTTCTCTTCACCTTTGCAGTCTGATAAAACCAGCCTGAAAAGCCTTACCACAACTGATCTATGCTCGCTGTTCCTTCTAAAAAGAAAGATTTTCGGAGAATTAGAAAGCCTGTCTCAGATTTGGAGTTCTTATTTTGAGAGCAACTGTTATCTTTCATGATAGGTTTCATAACCTTTTTGGAATTTAGTTTCCTAATTCTGAACAAAAGTTCCAATGACCGTTTCCCTCTTTATGAACAAAGTGAAGAGGTAATGGGAGAAAAACAAGCATTTTGTTATTTTGAAATAATTTTTTCTTTTCCTATAAATACCGTGTGAGGAAAAGTGCCCTTCATGATGGTTATTTGTTCTTAATAAATAGTAAAGTATTGCATAAAGAAAATGTTGTAATATACGTTATTAAATGCAAATCATTAGGACAATATCCCCCATCTCCAAGGAAGAATTTGAAGGGTTTTATACTGAAGTTTCAAGGGTACCAATACTGCAGTGCACAAAAGGAAGTAGAAAATATCATTTAGTCATTCACCTGAAGAGAATTCATGGTAATAGAAAAAGGAAAAGGGAAAAATAATTAAAACCAACAATATGTTAAAGCACTAAGACAATGAAACAAAAAAATATTTTCTCTCTTCAGTTTTCCCTGTAGCCTCCTGAGTGTCTTGTAAGCTGCTACTTCTCACCTGATTTCCTCTCCTTGTGGAAGACCACCACCAACAACAGCTTTTAAATCAAATTTTTCTGCTCCTTTTTGGTTTTCTAGTTGACTTCCCCTCCAAATAACAGTCGATTGCATAAATCACTGCCAAAGTATAGCTAAAGTTTCATAGATCTGAAAACTGTCTAACAAAGTTTATAAAGAAGGACCTTTTGTAAGAAATAATAGGTTTTTTGGGTTTTTTAGTCAGATCTCCCCAATTCATTAACTATTAGAGGCTCTTAGCACCATAATTTTGGAAGCCATAACTGATTTAAAGTGTTCTTAAATATTAATGTTGGGAAGGTCTACTCTTACATGGGATAAGTAGACCTTCCATGTGTGAATAGTAGCTTAGAAACTCAGATTAATTATTCTAATGCAAATAATTAACTTAATCACAACTTAGAAATGAACACTTGTATAAATAAAAGGCAATTCTGTAATAGCTGCTGGGTAGTCATGACTGTGAGAAGATCTGGGCAAAAAAAGTGAGTATTAACCAGGCTGGAAAACTGCATATCAGTTTAGTGTCTTCTGGTGCAAACAGCAGAAGAATGAAATATTCATCAGGGAAGACATAGCAAATCTCCATACTGCTGAGCATCCATGCATACATGTCCCCCTTTAATTGTCTCATCAGCCTAAATCTAGATGCAGCTTGCAGCCACTTCCAGTGGCTTAAGACTGTTTATGGCATTAGATATACAGCTCCTACAACCTTTCATGTTTTGATGTTGCTGGTCTGCTACTTGTGGCTACGAACTTGCCTATTTCTGCCTGTACGTGGTTGTACCACTCTTTTAGCTTTCCTAAACAGTTTATCAGGTTGATGTTAAGCTAAAACAATTGCAACAGCATGGCAATGCAATGAAACCAGGTCTGAAACTTTTCCAATCTTGTGGGAAATTGAGCTCAGCTAACATGAGTAATGGGTGTTTCCTTTTCCTATTGTGAAAACATGAGTAAATTTTTGCGGTGCTTATAAAATCTTCTTATAATTCTTGGCACCACGAAGGAATAATTCCAAACACTGGTTACCAAAATTACCTCTAAGCAATTAAAAGGGCAAGAAAAGAGAGAATTTCAATTCGCATGATGGGGAATAAAAGAGTTAAGGCACAATCCTGCAGCTTGGATTCTCATTTTATCTCTGCAACTGTAGTTTTTATGTGTTCACCTCAGTACTGCAATGTCATCTTAGATTTTAAGTGGAGTATAAGTTTGTTCTAAGCCCAAAGAGAAAAAATGCATGCAGACAAAAATCACAGCAGACAGGACATGCAATGTAATGATCTCAAGCAAAGCTCTCTTGAGACAAAGTCTAAATCCCATTTAATTTTTCATTCCAGAGCTGAAGTAGTTCCTTAGAGAAAAACATAAGGTCAGGGATAGGTCTATAAGGTCATGTAGACGTACTCTGAAATGATTTATTAACTCAAAGGGTATATATGTGTGGCTACACATTTCCATCCAGCCTTCCTTCAGTTTAGATACAGACCTTCATAGAGATTGTCTGGAAAAGAATCAAAAGCACAAACTGAAGAAACAGCAGCATTTATATTATTCCCTTTTCTGTTGGAGGAAAGATGGGGTTTTACATCATGATCTGAATTCCAGCAAACAGAAAACAGCCTCTGAAAGCAGCTGCCTTCAGAGGGCTGGGTGTTCATCTCAAGGAGCCTCCTTTGCCACTTCATTAACAGTAAGAGGTAGGTGAGCTTTCAAATGCAGAGCAACAGGCACACAGAATTTTTGGCTCTTATTTTTTTTTCTGAGGAAGCAGGAGAAAAAATAATGCCTAAGCCATCCTCATTTCAAAAATGCAATAGATGGCAGGCAACATTCATGGGCAAGATGTAGCTACGGTGCTAAAAAAGGTCTCATGGAATGTTGCAACCTCTCCTATTGAGAGTGACCCTGAGCACACAAGGCCCAGCAGGCAGGCAGTGGTTTGTAACCAGCTGCTTCTTCTTCTCCCCACTTCTGCAAACCCTGCCCTAGCTTCTCATCTAGCATGAGGCTTGTATAACAGGCTGCTGCATTCCCACTTGTCAGCAGGATCTGAAATTGTTTAATACAGGGTTCACTAATGAGTGGTCTCTAGCAATTTGGATTTGAAATGGTAAATCTCCAAGAGGTGATGGTAAGGTCAGACAATAATGTTGCAGTCAGTAGACATAGCAGAATTGAAATTGCCCTTGCATGGCAGTATTGTTACATGCAGAAATTTAAGTTAATGAAACTGTATTCTGGAACTGTGAACTCTATCAGCAACTTACAAGCAAATGCTTGTAGAAAAGGCCTAAAAATGGTGTTTATTACAGTTTCAGGTTGCTTCTCTTCATCTGTTACAGCCACCTTCCTGGAATGTAGAAAGCATTCCTTCTCCTTTCAATTCTCTCCAATAGATCAAAACGAACCTGGTGGAGCAGAGTTTCAACCATTTCCAATGAGATCTTCACAACAGCAAATGACATTATCATACTGATTGCACTGAAGGTGCACTGTAATCCAGCACAGACCATTTGACTAAGAGGAAGAGTTTTTTACAGATATCCTATGTAATTTATAACCAGCCTGAAAGGACAACTGAAGTAGTAGTGTTCTCTCTGATATTTTTTGTAATATTAAACAAACACAGCAGATAAGGTGATGAATCATAGAATCATCTATATGTTAATTTTCCACAAATTGCATTATATATGATCCCATGAACTAGAAGCTTCTAATGCTGTAGTGGTGACTGATGACTCTTGATCATCCTTTAAGTCAATGCTCCCCAAAGACCCTCACTAGGTAGCAGAAATGGATGTCCAAAGCATTTGCTGCAACCTAACATAGTCTGAAAATCTATTATCACTTCAGTTATCAAAGCTCATCTGAACTGCCACAGGGAAAACTTAGATTGTTTTCTGCAGATAGTGCAATATTTTCACACTACAGCTGGACACCCAATTTACTCTGTCTTTCAAGACACCTCTAGAACAAACCAGAGAACATAGCTTTCCATTTCATTGCTCTTGCTTCCTTTTAATCACTTTGTTCTCTTTTTTTCTTAACCTTGGTTTAATGGCCTAATTTCTTTAACACTTCCCATGGCTTCTATTAAGTTATCCAAAAGGTTTATGTGCTTTCTTGCTAGACAATTTCTTCCTAGCTCCCATGGCTCTACTTTTAATAACCCTGATGCATTCTCTGTTTATTTCTTGGTCTACATTTCTTCTGGGTCTTTGATTTTTCACAGCAAATGGTGACTTTTATGAAGCCTTGTTATCACTGCCACAAATTCGCTGGAGAAAGCAATCAGCCCAGCTGCTAAATATGATCTTAGAGTATTACAAGGTCTCCGGTGCCTTTAGTAATACTAGTATAAATAATTAAGTCATTTTGTACTAAAATACCTGCTGAAAGGTGCAAAGAACATTTAACATCAAATCTTTTTCCTAGTATCACATAATCTGATTTTTTTCTGTAGACTTAAAATAGGGTTTACCCTAACACTTTTGAAATTAATTTGCTGTGACAGACTGTCTGATGTCTACTCCTTTCTTCATATCTCAGTTTAAGTGGTGATAAAAACGCAGGGAAAATATCGGCTATGCTTAATTTAAATGCCATAATTGTATTTTCATGACACTATCTTCTAAAAATATGCCATGTAACTAATCAATTTGGAATAGAAGAATAAACAGAACAAGACAGGAAAGACTGATATGATGGATTGTATTGATCCAATCTATAGTGCAGTGTACCACAGTTCTGATGGACTGGAAATGCTCATATTGCCACTCCCATTAGATACCATAACCAGTGACAAATTCTGTCCAGAAAGGAAATCAAAGAAAGCAATACCTAGATAGCCCACATGATAAAACTACCAAATTATTTTGTCTTCATTTTGATCCAAGGAATGACAATAGGCCACTTGTGCTGTAACAATTTTTTTTTTTTTAAATAACATCAGAACATCATGCTGGAGCAAACAATATAAAGAAAGATACTGTCTGAAAGGGAATTCATCCTAGCACAAACAGTGTGATGATTGTTAAAGGAAATAAACACATTTTAGCTATTAGTGACTAAAGGAACTCTATGTCCACCCCGTACTCGTCACTGAGTGGTTTGTACTGATAATAATGTAGCTGTATTTGGAAAAGAGATTGCAAGAAGATTAATAGTATGGTGTTCTAATTTTCTTACAGAAAGTACTCTGCGTCCATAAAGATTGTGCTGGAAGAAAGTATAATGATGTTCATGAGAAAATTTGACAAATGGACCATCTAGGTAAACAGAGTTGGCAAGGTGGCACTTGATAAGATTTAAATCTGTTGTACTAAGGAAGCATCTGCTATGGAATGGTTCCCTCACAATGAACTCTATTAATAACTTAGATTTGCCGGTGGCATATGGTGTTACAAAAATATATTTGAATGTTCACTTAGTTGCATGCCAGACTGCCACAGAAATTAGACTTGATTAATGGTGCCAGTGGGACTATCACAGATTTTCAAGTTGCCTCTAGTTATTCATCAGGTGCCCCATGTCAGTCTGTGACTTCTATGCAAGCAAGACACTTACAATATGGTCACAGCTTTAGCATTCATATCAGTGCTTCTGTAGCTTAATAATTTTTGGTGGCATTTTATTTAGTTTTCTTTTTTGTTTGGGATTTTTTTTGGAGGGGGGGATGCTGAGGATTTTATTTGTTTCATGAGATAGTATATCGCAAAGATCACAGAAAAGTCACATCATCAGGAATAAATCCAAATGCTTCAAACATTGTTCTCCTCAGGTTTGGACTTTCAGCTTATTAAGACAAGAGGCAATGGGCAGAATTGCCTCTTGAATGATGCACAGGATGTTCCACCTGAACATGAAGAAAAACTTATTTATGATGCAGGTCACTGAGCCCAGCAACAGGTTGCCCAGAGAGGATGTGGAGTCTCCCTCACTGGAGATATTCAGGAACCATCTGGACACAATCCTGTGCAATGAGGTCTGGGATGACCCTACTGGAGCAGGGAGCTTGGACAAGGCAATCCACCGTGGTCCCTTCCAATTATCACTGTGAATTGGCAAGTATTGAAAAACTACCACAATAATTTTCCTGCCCCATTATCAGGTGACTGAGGAGATCAGATCACTGCTGAGGTGCTGCTGACCCATTAGAGAACAGATCTCAATGCTGATAAGCTCCACACATCAGATTTTGAAATGCAGTATGACTGGTGATACATTTCAGGTTTCTTGTCTGTCACAGTGGAGCTCTTTACTGAAAGCAGCTTGCAGAAGGCAGAGAGCTTAAGACATGGTGAAATACATGGGCTACACTTATCAGACCACTTCTACCAACCTCTTAAATTATTTTAAACACAAAACTAGGACAGTCTTACCTGTCTCAGGCAATCCTTACTCTAACTAAACTAAAAGCTTCATATTTATGCCAGCTGACAGTAACAGACATAAAATGGATTTGCTGAACAAAATGTTGAATTGGGGTAGATGACATATAATTCTGCACTGTGTCCTGGAGACCTATCCATTTTTAAAAATGATCATGGCAATCTCATAAAATAATACTACGTCTTGTAACTTTTTTATGACTTTTAAAAAAAAGTTTTACAAGTTATTCAGAAATTTGATGGGATTTTAATGGCCTGCCTATCTTTAATTAAGATTTAATTACTGTTTGTGGAATCACAAAAGAAAGAAAATCTTTATGGTGAGAAAATAAATAGATAAATAAATAAATAAATAAATAAAATAGATAAATTCATAAATAAATAAATGTTGCTGTCCACATTTCAGAAATGGCCCTTTCTTAGACTTGTTTTTAAAAGAGGGATTTTTAAAGAGTAGGTTCATTTCTATTGACTTCATTTATGAACACAATATTTTGCAATATCATGAAGTATCCAGCATAGGCTACTATACAAACCTAAATGAAAATTTCAGGGCTTACCTAAAGTGAGAAAAAAATGGTTTATATCTACTTTATTCAGCTCTTCACAGTGAAATTCCTATACTGATCCTTCACAGATCGCTGATAATAATTACCCCACCTAGGGTTTCCTGGCATTGAGGCACAAGTTCATGAGGACTGACTTCACATAGGATGTTTTATTTTTCTGGCAACTAACCACCCTGGCTTTAAAACTTGCAACCACTGCCTTCACACTGCCTTCTAGAATCATATATATTTAAGGGTAAAACACAGAAGAGTAATTTGACACTTAGAGACAAATTAGGTTTTTTTTTTGCCCCCTTCAGTGCAGGAGCTGTTAAATGCAAAAACAACTTCCAGATCTGTGCTAACTTTTAATAATTTATTTAAAAAATAAAATATTCCCTTACATGTCTTTGAAACAAACGCTTTTTCTGTTGTTGTTTAATTTTTTTCTGTAATTATTTACAATAAAGAAGAATATACAGCACACAGCACCAAAGGACACTGTGTGGGAAATCTCTCTGCCACTTCCTTGGGTAGGTTGAATGGCTAGGACATGACATGACTGTAATTCAGGACTATTAGTCTTGTGAGTACTGATAAGGTTTCTGTCAAATCAAGAGTAGTCCCATGGAAAGACTGGACAGGACACACAAATATGCATAAACAGAGATTCTGCATTCAAGGTGATCAGGTCATGATTCTTTATGGCAGTATGCAACTCTTCTCTCAACTGCAGTTCCTTACATTCCAAGGAGCAAGGAGGGAGGCTCAGAAAAGCAACATCTTTCAAAGACCATTTGTGTTATGGAATTAGCTCTCCAACTGCATTGGTGCACCTGAATTATGCAAATCCATTTCATATCTTTACTTGAAGATAGCAATGTCCAGCATTTAATGATGTGTTTTCTCTTGCACCAGTAGCAGATGAGCTGGTGGTATGTAAGAAATGTGAATGCGTCTGTTGATGTCCCCTCGATCTGCACACTGAGAGTATTTGTTTGTTGTTCTGTCTTGTCTGCAAGGCAGCTGCTTTCTATCAAGTATAAAAGGGTTCCCATAAAAAGTTAACTTACATATTCACAACGAATTCTGTCCAAGGCTCTAGTAACGTTCTGCCAAGCCCACGATTATTAGGCATTACTCATTTTATTTTATTATTTTATTACCTGACACTATATCAGCATAATGGCTCCCCATGCCCCAGAGCTTCTTTGGACAGGGGGTTGGATTCCAGACCTCCTGAAATCTCTTCCTGCCTGAGTTATTATGTGGTTCAGTGACATGTTTTCTAACTCATGGTTACAGTCAATATTCCAAAACATGATGTACCATAGTTTCCTGAGCAAAGTGTTGACTTGAAAACAGAGGGTGTGTATGAGGGACATCTACAATTAAGACTAAATTACACTTACAATTAAGACTACTAAAACAATTTAAGTACATAAGGAGGAAAAAGGCAAAAAGTGCATTTTTGTGCTGCCATCATTAAGTGAAATCTGAAATGCCAACAGCAAACAATACAAGTGTTTTTATCACATATGTAGCTGTTGTATATGTAGTTAAGGGAGTTTTCTACAGCACCTACCATTTACTGTTCTATGTAAGTAGGACGGTAAGTTATAAAAGTATTAATACCACCTCCTTTGTGAGGTCACATGAAAGATTACTGTAGGAAACCCTGACACTTTTCCAGACACATGGAAAAGAGAGATCATTAAAAAAACCCAAATCCCTACTGATCCAAAAGCAAGTTATCGGCAAAGGCTTTTTTTCCCTAAAACCTTGCTTATGTCCTGTTAGAAATCATTATTTCAGATATGCCCGTCTCTAGTTTAAGATGTTCATTTTCCTTACTTGAATGATATAAGGAGTAACCATAAACATGAAATTCTTTTTGATTAAATGACAAGGCTGAAGAAATGCAACTAAATCGTTTCAGCTGAGACCAGTGTAACATCTGCTTTGTCTGCAAATTGTTTCCTTTAACAGTTTGTTTTAAGGAGTTGGAGATTCCTACTTCAACTACTGGGGTTTTATTATTGTTGTAACAGGGGAAGGGGCAGACTGTGATACTTTATCACTCAATAGTATCTTTTATGAAAATTAACTGATGTATGTACAGGCAGTACTTATATAGGTATTTATCTTTGCATCTACCCAGTTATTAAACCAAGCAGGTTTAAAACCAGCAGAAATACTTTTATATGATTATTTTATATGATTTTATATGATTAGTGATTTTTTTTTACCCATAGGTACATGTAAATAGCAACCCCCCCTTGAGCCTTAAATATAGCTATGGAACAATTACATCCAAATAAGTGTCAGAGTGAACTTCCTTTTCAGTTCTTTGCTTTCATGATATATTTTGTTTTCATACTGAGGGGAAAATGACACAGGAAACAAAAAAGTGTCTGTCTTACTCTAAACTGCTTGTGAGTAGCTACAGTAACGTCACCAAAGAGCAGGGAAAATACAATTTATGGATACTTTTAAGTTAGAGATTGCTGTGGGTCACCAAAAAAGTAAAACTCTAGTGAATGACCACAGGAATAAAAATTAATCATAGCTGTCTTCAGTACAGTCAAGGGAAGCAATCACTGCAGAGGATGCACTCACCAAAATCACTTGAGTGATTTACTTTTGGAGTAGTTCTAAATCTGTTCCCAAGTTCTCAGCGACCAATAGCAGTTTGATTGCCTTAAGAAAGAGCCTTCTGGTCTAGTTTCTGAAAGAAAACGCATTCACATGCTCTGAAATGACGTGATATCAAGGAAAACAGTGGTAATCAAAGGCCAACTGGGAGATTATACTCGCTATCCTGACCTGAAATGCTAAATGTATGAAGACATACTGTCTCTAATTTTTAACCTCAGAATGATGCTTGAAAGGATTATTTATAATAAACTAATCATCCATTCTAGAAGTTCCTCTCCTGAAACATTTTGATTTGTTCTGCTTTTTAGATAGAGAAGTTTCCAAAAAACAAACTGCAATGTTTTTGTTCTATAATTTTGAGAATGTTCTCTTCGAGGCAGGATAATAGGCCATACAACCTTTCAAATACTATAGGTGAGGACCAATATTTAAAAAACCAGAATATTTAAGAGGTGAGCTTAAAGATGACCAAGTAAGTATCTTATCTATTGAAGGCATTGGTTACTCCAGTTTCAGTTAAAAAGAGTAAGAGTTTTATATTTAGACCTTAATTTGCCAAAAGAATTAAGAATTTCCATTGTGGCTCTCTGCCAATAAGGGCAGTATGAATCTGTTTTTTTCGAGTGCAGCTTCCTGAGAATTGTTTTCCCTAAAATGTTGTTTAAACTTAGGGAAGGAGTCAAATAGGGAAAAATGTAGGGAATTTTTTTCTTTGGTTTGTGGTTGTTTTTATATGTTTGTTTAGTTGGTTAGTTTTTTGGTTGTTTGTGGGTTTTTTTGACATACTAATTCTTGGTAAGAATTATAAGATATATGAAAGAAATTGTAAAATGATTTGAGATGGAAGGGACCATAAAGATCATCTAGTTCCAAGACCCTTGCTATGGGCAGTGATGCCTTCTACTTGAACATTTTCAGGGAAGGGGCACCCAAAACTTCTCTAGGAAACCTGTGTCAGTGCCTCAGTATGCTCAGAGTAAAGAATTTCTCTTGATATCTCACCTAAACCTACATTTTTTCAGTTTTCATCTATGACCCCTCATCCTATTCCTGTGTGCTCTTGTGAAAAGTTCCTCTCCAGCTCTTTTGCCAACCGCGTTCAGGCAGTGGGAGGCTGATGTAAAGATCTCCCTGGAACCTTCTGTTCTCCAGACTGAACAGCCCCAGCTCTCCCTGTCTTCATAGGAGAGGAGCTCCTTCCTTCTGATAATCTTTGTGATCATTCTTTGAACTCACTCCAACAGGTCCATGTCCTTCTCATGTGGATGCTCCAGAGTAGGATGCAGCCATCCAGGTGGGGTGTCACAAGAGCAGAGGAGCAGAATTACCTCCTTTTCCCCACTGGTCACTCTGCTCTTGATGCAACCCAGGATATATTTGGCTCTTTGGGTAAATGCATATTGCTGGGTCATATTGAACTTCTCATCCATCAACACCACCAAGTCCTGCTCCTTAAGATTACTCCCATTCTCAGCCCAGCCTACATTTGTCCTTGTATTTATATGTTGTCTTTACATGTATGTTTTCCAGTCCTTGACTAGAAAGGTGGTTGGCAATTACAACCACTGTAAAATTACAGCAAAACTACTTGGCTACAACAGATCATATAATAAGAAAAGGAAGCCAAATGTGTTACTTGAAGGCTTCTCTCTAAAACACTATATTAATTGCACTTCCAGTCCAAGGGCAGTTCTCTATTTCACTAGGAACAAAATTACAGTGCAACCAAAGATCAAGGCAGCATGTCAACTGTTAGGTTGAGTGGGCTAAATCATCTACTAAAAATGAGCTAGAAAATGTTTGTTCTCAATTATTAGCACTCAAATCTGACTGAGATTATATACAAATAAACACAACAGGAATGGGAGGTTTAGGGGACCAGGAAAATCTCATTCTGACTCAAGTGTTTGGGACATGGACCCACTTTTATTTGCACCTTCCTGAGGTAATGAGACTTTTTAATGATTTCCAGAAAACTGCTGACAGAAACTAAAAGACTATTTTCATCTAAAGTTTTTCAATGCATTTGTTTATTTTAAGACCAAGTGATCATTTTTATTCCCTCTAGCTTCTTCCTTATGTTGTAAAGCTATTTTATTGCTGCTGGAAAATGCAGAATACATCATAGGGTTCGCAGGGATAGTTCTGCCAGAGATGAAACTGAATTTAACTCCAGATCATCTTATACCTAATGCACTGGCATCATATTCAGAAATCAGGTATCAGTTTCAGTTTAAAGAAACAAATTGGACTACAAATTTTCCCATGATGTTCTTCAGTCAAGTGTATAATTTGATTTTTTACAGTCATTATAACATATGGTTGGAAGTGTCACATATGGTTGGAAGTGTCAGCCAAAAGTCAAATGGCCATTCTTCCCTCACCTCATATCCCAGTTGTCCTGATATTTTAATCATTTTCTAGTCTCCCACTGTGATGTTGAAAAATTTCACTTGGATTTTCATATGCATATATGCATATTTATGTGCGAAGTATAATTTAATAAACTGTTACACTCAGAAACTGGCTTTGAAGTAAGGGAAAAGCCTGCATTTTTCATATCTGCATCGGGAGTTGTCAGTGTTTATTTTAGTCTAATTTATTCAATAAACCATGGTTTACAAATACTTTTAAAACTGAACAGATGAAGCCTTAAAAATAATTAAATGGATTGATTAAAAAAATCCTTATATACTGCCATTGGCCTGAATTTTATTACAGACTCAGATCCTGCAGGTATTTTATTCAATATATATGTTTTCCTGCCTGAGGTGTTACGCACCATCTGTGTAATATAATTCTTAGTGGAAAGGAGATGTTCACCATTACTAGTTAGAGTTAATATTTTCAGTATTTTTAGGGTGTTTTGTTGTCTAATTATTGTTTAAAAATTGTGAAAAACTATCCGATGAAAAATCTGAAAAATTAATTTACAACTCACTTAAAACCAGTCAGGCTGTATTTTGTATACTGAATAAAAGAGGAATTTGCCATATTTCCAGAATTCTTTGTCATTCTGGATCAATTTTTTGGCTGCATGCAAAATAAGACTCTAAATGAGCGGTTACATTTGGCTGTTAAAATTGCTGTGGAAGCCTTCTTTTAAACTTAGTATGTCATGTTCATAAACTATGTTGTTTGAATGACAAGAAATTGAGTCTTTTATTGCTAACTTTCTTCTTCCTTTCTCTTAGGAAAGATTTTCAGATGATGAATAAAGAAAATAGACTTTATGCTTAGAGAAAGAAGGGGTAACACAGGCTTGAAAAATGTAGAAACATAACTAAATAGCATATAATATTTTCCCATCTTCTCTATAAAATATTGCCATCTTTTACTTGTATATGACAGCATGTTTACAAAAGTGTTAACTTGATTTTCAGGTTGTCCAATTCTATCTTGTGCACTAGTTCACATAAGGCAAAAACTGATTTATTTTTGTCCTTGGGTGTTTCACTTTTTTTCCTTTTTTTTTAACTGTATATGTTGAAATGCCATGGTATTTTCTTCATAGAGAGCTCATTATTAGCAGACTAAGGACAGAAGCTATAGAAACAAAACTGGCATAATTACCATTGAAATCTAATAGATTGAAACAAATCAAACAATTACCATTGAATTCTAACAGATTATTTACAATGGCTTTCTCTTTTGCATAATTTGCTTTTAACTGCTATTAATTATACTTATTAAATTTTTTCTATATAAAGATCTACCTAAGCTGATTTAGCCTTTGAGAGCCTTAGATGATTCTGGATTCAGGCTTTTTACCAAAAATATACACTATGAAATTTGCTACAACCTCAGGCTGGTACTATTAGCTTGTTTTTTGAGTAAGTCAAGAGCAGGTCAAGTGAAATATAAAATATAGTGTAAAATGTGAACGTATTGAAATATATATGTTTTGGGTTTTTTTATTTTTCATTTTCTTTTTTACTCCTCCACATCATTAGATTTCTAAACCATAAGGTAGGAAGAGCCCATTCCTGGCGTAGTGTGGACTGACATGGGTGATTTTGCCCTCTCCAGTTCTCCTTCCCTCTCTGGAGAAACATTTTTCAGTGTGAAAAGTGATATGGCTATTATTTTTTCAGCTAAGTCTGAATATCAGCTCAGCTTCATCCTCTTACATAGCACATCAACAGTGTTGTTTCTTTAAAGTTATCTTTCTACCCAGTGTATTGAGTCCCTGTGAAATTACCAGCTGCTGTGTCTTCATCAGCACAGTGTCAACACATGAGCTGGCTGAATACCGTGATCATCACTCCCTGGCTTCCACCACAAGGAGTGACAAGTCAGACCTCTCACTTGTCATGTTTTCATAGCTACAGCAGAGACCATCTGAAGAGTATTCTTTTTTAAGTAATACTCAGGTGGCAAGCTGTATTTTTAGCTGTTGACCTTCTGTCAACAGATCAAAATGTCTCTGGGAAGTTATCCAGCTACAGACAGCTGTGGGAATAGAAAAAAATATGGAGATGATTTCTAGGGGAAGAGAGAGAGTGGTGTTTATCTGCCTCTTCAGGAGATGATTTACTAGCACATTACCCAAAGACAGAACTATTTCCTGTTGACAACAGAGGTACAGAGCCTGTGTGCATATAGGATCAATTTTTTTGGCTATAGACAAAATCTGTTCAGCATCAGATGCAGACGTCAGATTTAGACATCAGGGGGTGGGTGATAGGAAAAGGGTCGTGGCTTTAACTGAAAGAAGGTAGGCTCAGATTCAATATCAGGGAGAAATTTTTCCTGACATGGATGGTGAGGCACTGGCTCAGGTTTCCCAGAGAAGTGAATGCCCCATTCCTGGTTGGAGGGGACTTTGAGCAACCTGATGTAGTAGAAAGTGTCTCTGTCTGTGCTGCAGTGCATGGATCTAATTAGTCTTTAAGGACCCTTCCAACCCAAAGTATTCCATTATTCCACCCTTCTGTGATCAGATATGAGATGTATAACAGGCAGAGTAGCTCACTTCCAAGCTCCCCAAAGATATATGGCAGACCTGACCCATGCAACCAACACACCCAGACACCTGCCCAGCTGCTTCTCTGGAGGCCAGTCACAGGGAGGCCCTGTGCTGTCCTGCATGCTCCCTAGATGCTGCTTCTGGTTTTACAGAGCTTGTTTTATACTTGACAGACTTGGGTGGCTGCCTGAGTTCTCACAGGAAACAGAATTGAACTACTTTTTCTACAAATTCCCCTAAACAAGCAGGATCCCACTCTTCAATTTTTTTAACACAACTAATTATTTGGATGATGTCTCTCAGGTAATGTATTTCAGAAATATACTAATAATCCCCAGTAGATAATGCTGCAAATTTTTTTGTTTGATACAGAATTATGCTTCGTTTTTAGATTAATTTCTGCTCCCAAAAAGTTTAAGAAGTCATCTACTGGGGGTTTTTTTCTGAGGAATATGAGATTTTTTAGCTTATGTCAGCTTTTGATAGTGTTTAATCCACTCTGAACTCTACATGCTTTTTTATGATCTCTTCAGGTTATTGTATACAAGTAATTGATCTGGAATTTCTGGACAGATGTCAAATGCATAAAAATGTTTTATGTGTTTCCTAGTTCATGTGAAATGCCCAGTGTCAAGGAATTCTCCCACAATGTACTCAGACTTGATAGTACCCAAAAGTTGATTTTGTCTTGGGCAATCCAGAATGATATTTCCTTAACCTTGATTCTAGGCATAGGTCTTGTATTTCCTGCTGCCTTCCATTATACCTGTGCAAGCATTGGTACAAAACTAACATGGAAAGTGTGGTTTTGGGGGCCTTTTTTATTGCTTACAAATTCTTTATTCTTGTTTTGCAGACCTACTGCAAAGGTCTGCAACAGGAAAATGCCAGACTGGGGGATATTTCTTTGAGAAGCCTGGGGGCATACTAAGAAGGAAGGGGGTTTTTGCTGTCAACTCCATGGAAGATATCTATGTATTGCAGGTAAAAGTAAGATTTTTTCTACTCCCACAGGAAAAAGGAAGCCACAAGATGATAGCAGCACAGCACTAAACTGATGGATTTGTCTGCTCCAGAGGCTTTGGCTGTCTTTTATTTTTCAGCACTTTTCAACTAAGAACCCAGTTGAAATGCCAGATAGAAGTACATGCAATGAATATACTAAACCTGAATGGCCTTCAGTGTACCCAGTGTTACTACATATTCTTGTATTCATTCCAATGGACTTTTACATATAAAATAAAATAGGAAAAGAAGCCATTGCCTCATTGCAATGAAAACTTGATTTCGTTATAAGAAAATGTCTGACTTGCGGACAAGAAATATGCTGCTTGTATACTGTACAATTGAAACAAAGAACAAAAATGTGTAAAACTTACATATCACAAAAATAAACCAAAGGTTCAGTCCACATTTTACACAGAACTGCAGACATCCTCACTGCTGAGGGCAGTGCTTTCTGAAGGGACATGAAGGCAATCCCTGTGGGCACTGGCATTTGCCTGCTCTGTGCCTGGCTCTCCTGCCTGCCTGAAGCCACAGCCTCCATCCCTGTCCCACCTGGTGCCTCTCTGGCAGCCCCGAGGGAGGAGCAGCCTCCCCCCAGTATCAGCAGGGGGGAGTCTAATCCAAAAAAGACAATGCTGAAAGCAATTACAAAGACTTATATAAAGGCTTGTTGGGTGAAAAAAGTGTCCTAGAAAAGGGTGAGTAGATAAATTTCTCTTGCCAGCAGTTTTATCTTTTTGTTTAAACACACGCAAGACCACAAAGATGCCTCTGGGATGTGCAGTAATGAGTAAGATCACTGGTAAATGCTATGTGGCCTGACTGAATTTTGGTAGGAATCATGTCAATATCAAGCTAGCTTGCTTCTGCCTTGTGACCAATTACATATTTTTCTTATGCCAAGTCTGTTGGTTTATGTTGTCAATAAACCAGATCATAGTGTCATATAATACTTTTTGTGAAATTTTAGCATTTCTGTCCTGAAACATACTTTGTTATTTGTTCTCCCATATTGCTAACAAACCAAAAATCTTGGGGAAAGCCTTGAATTCTCTCATTTGGCTTGAGACTTTTGCAAGTAATTTTCCTTCTCTTTTAGAAAGGACATCTATACATTGTTGCTCAGAGTCTCAATTGTCACCTTTTCTCATGATGTCTATTTTGTTTTTATAATGTCATTTTTGCTGTGACAAAGCAGACTTCGTTTGGAAAGAAACCAAACAAAACCACCACCACCAAAAACCCCAACCCTTCTTTTTACCAGCCATAAAGTTGCTTCACTGTATGTGAGGGAAAGCAGATATCAAAGTACATCATAGATAAAATAATGTGTTTGTCCACCTTTATTAGAATGGGAAAACTCTAAAAGAAATACATGGGGTTTTAGTTTTAATGCTTCCTTTTTGATTTTGTCTCTAAGTTCTTAATAATTAATTCTACCTCATTGCTTTAATGTGGGTCATTCTTCAGAAATTCTACAAATGAAATCTTGCCTTGAAAACCTAAATAGCTCCTTTACATAAACAGGAATGTCAATAAAACTACTAAAAATAAATTAGCAATTAAAAATCCAATTCAGCAAAACATTTAATTACACACTCACTTTAAGCATGTGTTTAGTCTATAAATTCCAGTGGAATCTAATCAGAAGTTTTGAAGTTAAGAAATTGTGGGCCTAAAAATATAATTTCTTAATTGCTATAAAATCATAAAATAATAATATACTTTCAAGAAAGCTAAAGGAGAAAACAAGGGAAGCAAAATAAATACTTCCTCAATTCTTCTGCCTTGCTCAAGATACAAATAAAAAACCCTAAACAGTTAAGTTTACATGGCTTTATTTTGTGGGTGGGTTTTCTTTCACTTTCACTGCAGTGGGTTTTAGGGATATAATAAAGGAGATTAGAAAAAAAGGTAGAAAATTATCTGGATTTAACTCCAAGTTGACTTAACTTTAAGCAATAAGGCCCGCTGGCAATTTGGATTTGCAGTACAATCTCAGATGTATTTGAAGGCAGATTTTTGAATCAAGCCAGGATCAACCTATTATTATAATTATTTTTCACTTACCTGTAAAATATGCTGATTTTAGACAGAGCTAATATGTTTGTGGAACATCAGATGGTCAGAAATTAAACTTCAACTAAATTTTATGATGAAGTATTCCCATAGAGTCACAAGATACAGCCATAATATGAAATATTGTTTTCTTCTAGGGAAAATATCCCACAAACATTTAACTTAATATTTTTAATTGTACATTATCCCTGAAACTCCACAAGAAAATGCGGATAGCAGCATGTTTTTAATTATCACAGTGCCTGGAAGCTCATGGCATTATTACTAGAGTAACTAAAGCTGAAAACCTGTAATATGTCACCATAAGATGTGGCCTTTTTTTGAACTTGTCTTAGGGAACTAAAATAGTCATACCAATCTTGCTATGTATTAGTTATTTTATTTACCTACATCTTGAGATGTGAACTGACATAGTTGCATGTTTGAAGACTTGGCTGTCAGGCAGGAGAACAGATCAAGAGGACAGCTTCAAAGATAAGGACAAACTTACAGATTTCTTGTCTGGATAAATGTCAATTATCCAAGCAGAACCCATAGAAACTCTGGAAGTGGGGATCACAAGGTGACTGGGCACCTAGCTGATGCTCCTTTCATACCAGATATTTGATGTCTCTCATGATATAATCCATACCTGCTGCAACAGCAAGTTTGTCCATATGTCCTATTTTATAACCCATTTTAATTTTATTGCCTCCTGGAACTACTAAGCAAACAGAAAAAGAGGGAAAACTTTCTGGCTGGTACATGTGAAGTCTTCAGACTCTTCAGAATTTCCTTCACAGCCTGTCTCACTTTACAGCAGCTGTGGATGGAAAGCAGCAACCCCTCTATAAACTCAGCTGTAAGTAATGACCTTCATATGATTAAATAGCTTGAAGAATAGTAGTTCATTAGTGAAGATATTTAAATAGCATGGTATGTGCAATACTTATATTCAGGTGAATTCTTACCAGAAAGCTGTGCCCTGTTTCAAGTAACACAGTTGTATTCTCTACCATTAATAGAACCAAGAGGCTTGTAAATTATGACGTGCATTCAAGCTTTGCTTGATTAGTTAAGGGAAATATTTGTTCCTGGCCCATTGTCAGCTCTGTGATTGTGTATCAATGATGATAAGAAACTTTCACTGAAGTAAAGCAGCTTTTGCCTGCCTAAAAATGACTTCATTTTGTGATACAATAAGTGCTGGTAGCTCCTGTTACAAACAGCATGAGTTCCTTTGTTTTCAGTAAGCATTAGTCAAGTACATGTCCCATCAGAAATCAAAAGCCAGAATTCATTAAAATGTTAACATATAAAATATAAATTCTGAGTGCTCAGTGATTTTATGTAGATATTCTTAGTTTGTTCAGATTATGAAGGAAACAAGAAGCAATCACTGCTACACAGTGATTGTATAGACCATAATAACTGTAATAGTCATCCTGAAAATGAAAGAT
This sequence comes from Anthoscopus minutus, assembly GCA_013399455.1. Lineage (NCBI taxonomy): Eukaryota > Metazoa > Chordata > Aves > Passeriformes > Paridae > Anthoscopus > Anthoscopus minutus. Next base: position 49,884 of record VWYI01000160.1, on the reverse strand, counting down.
CTTGAGCTAGTCCAGACTCTGCAGTTCAGCACAAATCTGAAAACTGAGTCTATTTTTGCAGGTATGGTTCTGGGGTATGGGTGTTCTGTTGCTTGGTTTGGTTTTGATGCTTCACTTAAGCAGGATCAGATGAGACATATTGTGGTAATTTGCAGATGATGAAACCTCAGTTGTTTTTGCCAGTGTGATGCAGGATGGGCTGTAGGAGAAAACCATTCAGTGATGCTGAATCTAAGTCAGAGGAATGATTTAAAAAATATTACTTTTATCTAATCTTAAAATACCATTTTTGAGCATCTCGACTTTTGTACCTTGACTTGCCCTATGTGCCTGTCACAGGATCCCATTGATTATCTGACTTATCACTTGAAAGCCAAGAAATCAAAGGCCTGCATGCATTCACCAACATGTAACATGTAAGCACTATGAATGTAATTCAGTAGGAAATATAGAATACGTGATTTAAAACCAGAATGATAGATTTGCAAAATATATGAATATTTAGCCAAATATCAAGTTTATAATTAGAATTACTATTCTTTAATATCACTCCACTCTCAATTTTCTCCTCTTCCTCTTTTAGTCACACTATTTAACCCTCTGCTTAGAATTTTCTGTTCCTTCCTGTCTTCAAATAATCAGAGAAGTTCAGCTGAGGGCCATGGTTGGCACAACAGTACAACCTAGCCATGTGGTCCCCTAGACAATTGTGAAATATTTTTCCCTTGTATTTGAGCTTATTCTCCATTATCTCAATGGATATCAAATAATTATCAAATCCATTGATATCAATACATCCATAACAGGAGTTTTTTGATTCTAGAAAAGTCACAAGTATTATTCAAAAGTATTCAAAAGTGCCTTCTGGACTTTGCTTCCAAAAAAAATAATATTAAGTTGTAAATTTGTTTAATATTAAAAAGCAAAGAAAACAAAGGAAAAATCCTGCACACTGAACACAAGGCTCTGTCACACACCCATCTCTCTGACTACTATAAGAGATTTTTATCCCAAGTGATGTCTTTAATTATAATTTCTTGTATTTTCCACTTTAAAAATAACTTTTCCCATTCTTAGCATTTGAAGAAGTGTATGCTTCTCTAATGAATGTAAGATAGGAACAAAAGAATAATTACATAGCAGAACGAAATAGTCCAGAACTGGCAGTGGGTTTCTTTATGCAGTTGCAGACTAATAAAAATTTTGGAGTTTAATATGATATATCACAGTATGATGATTAAGGATAGCTTCTTAATCAGTCAGAAAGATAGAAAGGAGATATCTATCCACTGAAAAAATATCATTAAAATCAGTCCCTAATTTCTCTGGGGAAAGGTGGACAAGGTTTCTCAAATAACAGTGAAGCCAGCATAAATCCAGGAACCATTACAAGTACCTTCAATATGGCACTAGACAGCTCAGTGATATGAGCTCCTAAATGGCAGTTCTCTCATTGCTTTCACATAAGATGTGTGATAAGGCATCAGCTACATAAACCACCTACACTATATTTCTCATGTAGGTTTCTTAATGCAGAAAGAACCTAATACAAATAATGATTACAAATGGTTATATCACCTTCTCTTCATTATCCCAGGAGGATTTTTATCAGTCAGGCTTGATAACTGAAAAGTAAGTCAAATGTGCTTTTTAAAGAGCAGACATCTAACTTAAAGGTGAATCCTAATCTGCCTAGAATCCTTGCAAGGCAGCAAAACTCCTGAGGGACAAAAAAAGCAATCTAATTGAAAACTTTGCTGTTACACCACATATGAGTGAGTAGTATTAGAGCCATAGTTACCACCACTTAAGAATTATTAAATATATTAGTCCATCACAGACACACTTTTCTCCCCAGAAGCTAGAATAATCACAAAAAAATGTTGTATTCTGTTTCTTCTATGTGGCTTCTGTTTCATGGAAGACCACTTATATCAGAGCGGAGGTTCAGACCTTCAGTCTGAGAAAAAATGACCGAATAGTAGTCATTTAAATTAATAAAGAAATTAAAATTTCATTCTCAAAGAAATAAAAAACACAACAGCTTTAGATATCTGCATACTTTATAAAAATATGTAGAAATACATGACACTGAGAAAGCATGGACAAGAATAATCGATATATGCTAATAAACTCAAATTCATTATTTTTGGGGTAGTCCTAGTAGATAAATGTTGAATAGTTGAAAGGACATCTTCTCTCAGAAGTTTTTTCCTTCCTTTAAAGCTGCATTGCAGAATGAATCCAGCATTTGAGAATTGTTCTGATGAGCAGAGCTGTAGTTTTTCACCACAGCATGCAAGTTGGGTGTCAAGTTAACATTAGGTTGATTCCTCTGTCTCCTGGCAGAAATGGTGTCCTGACAAAGAGACCATCTCCTCTTAGCACACAGTCATTTGTAAACATAGGGAAGGGTGTAACATTCTAGTTAGTTTTGGAACACTTATTTGCTTTTAAACTCTGACATTACTCTTGCACCTTGAATTGTTCCCAGTATTAAAAATACAATATAAAGATCTAAATACATGGTCTTCACCCTTTGGAACAAATTTTCATTTTTTAAAATATATGGCAGCCCTTTCTTTAAAATCAAATTTATCACTATTTACAGGGATCTTTATTGCAACCCATTTTACTTTGATTAGGTTTTATATAGTATTCTCAAACAGAAAAGAGAGTGGAAACAAGTCAGATCAGATTAATTACCTTTCAGCATCTCATCTGGAATTCCATAATGAATAGACTGCTATCAACAATCTGTTCTTGCTGCACTGCTCCTTTACAATATCTTGTCAGTTCCAGAATTAACCTACTGTAATCTTCCATACAAGTTCAAATTCCATTCACATACAACTGAAATAACCTGCATAGCATTTCTGGGAAATTATGTACATCAAGGTGTCTGCTATGCCATTACTGGAAACAAACTTTTTTTTTAACTAGAAAATCAGCTGTAGAGCTCTCTCATTTAAAACAATTTCAAAAGTTCCTGAATCCCAACATAAAAGCTTGACATAAAAATGCTTAACATTACTGAAGATGTAACACTGACAGTGACAAAGAATGTAAGCCATTGTCATTGCAAACTGTCTATATATAAAGGTGAAAGTTAAATATGTATTTAAAATTCGTATTGAAAATTAAATATGTATTCAAAGAGAAACAAAGTGTTTATGGATTTAAGTTTATGCCAAAAATCTGTATAAATTTTGAAAAATTAGAAGTAGTGTCTACTAAAATATTCAAAGGACAAAGTGAATAATGCTGATGAGCTGGGGAGGTAGAAACATGCTGTGCACCTGTTAAAGAATTTCTGGTTTTAGACAAGTATGTCCATGTAAGAAGTCCTTTTCCACAAAGCTTCAGCCAGAAACAGCTGCTTGGAGTTGTGAGAAGCTGGCAGATGGGCAGACAGGATTAGAAATTCAAATTCATAGTTTTTTTCCCCTATTATCTTTCAATCTTTCTGTGCATCTTAGACCTCTCCTTGGGCTGAGCTTCTGATTGTTACTTGAATTAATTTGTTGTAGACCAGAGGAGACTGTCAGGATTGCCTGTGCTTTCCTCTGGTACAGCAGAGGACTTCAGGCTTCTCCAGGTCATCCACGTACCTAGCCAGGTAGTTTGTAGTTCACAAAACAATCTTGAATAAATTTCTATGACAGCAGGAATGACTTTAAAGGAGCGCTCCACCATGGACTTTGGTTCAGCACAACATCTGCTGTCTCCAAAATAAAGCCATGGAGGACCTATTTCACCTCTCACAGCCAGTATCATGGTAAGCAAATATTTTGATGCTGGTGAGCTTCTGCAGTAAGGGCAAAATACATTTTCCTGCCTTCCCAGTACACTTCAAGGGATGAAAATTTTCTTAAAGAAGTGTCATTCTCCTCCAGTTTTATTGTTGTCATTTAAAATTCATTATTTTAACTAGTCCTTTTGCATTTAAAATCAAAGTTTATTACTGAAGGATGTCATGTTTGTGATAATTTAACTAATTTAAAGTCCTTCGATGAAGTAAAAGAAAGAATCAGCTGCACTTCTATTTGTCATTTTCCATATTAAAAAAAAAAAAGGTGTCTGTTTGCTTAGGGTTTTACTATTTTACAGTTGTGTGTAATTTTTTTTCTAAATGATGTATTATGCACCATAACAGGACCCAGGTAAATGATACGAAGCAGAGTCAGGGGAAACTTAGGTCAGACATTAGGAAAAGATTCTTCCCCAAGAAGGTGGTTGGGCACTGGAACAGGCTCCCCAGGGGAGTGGTCACAGCACAAAGCAGAGTTCAAAAACTGTTTGGACACTACTCTTGGGCACAGGGTGTGACTCTTGGAGGTAGTCCTGTGCCAGGCCAGGCTTTGGACTTCAATGATCCTTGTGGGTCCCTTCCAAGTCAGGATATCCTGGATATGGTTCTATAATTCTACACTACAGGGGAACAAAAAAAAATAGAAGTCTCTTTTTTTCTTTTTTGCTTAAGAGTCGTGACAAACTCGAGTAGAAAGATGCATAAAAAATCTGAAAATTTCTGAAAATTACCTCCTGCTAAAACACTGAAATAAATAATTCCAGTGGCAACCTTTAAAAATTATATTAGCCACTGAGAGTAATCATTCAATATTTGGATGGTATATTCTTCTTTAAGTATATGAATACGTGATCTCTTAATTGCTGAGGTATGAAAATGTCCAATTGCTTAAGCTAGTAATTTTTAAATCTCATAAAACTCTTGCTATCATGTATGAATGAATTGAAAACATACCCTTCACTTACAGATAGGAAAAAGGGGGTCTCATTTTAAATCTAAGAATCATTTCTAGTCTTGTGTGTTCAAAGCAATTTTGACATGGTTATTTGTATTTTCTGTAAATCATCAGGTATTGTCCTAATGGATATAAATGTTGATCTCCTTTACATACGCTTATATGCATGCATATAGTCTTCGAAAACAGATGACTGAAACTCTGCAAAATCTGGTTTCTCACTCTGTAATGCCTTGCAGTTGTCAAACTGTCTTTTTTCAGGCCTGTTCTAGAGAACAGAGAACAGATTGCAAGCAAGTGAAATACTCCCTTCAATGTTCCTCCTTCTCTGATCATTCAAGAATTAAATATTGCCTATTTCTACTCATAAAACCTGGCAAAGCTTTACATTTTAGTAGAGAGTTATTCATTCCAGTATACAATTTGCTTTTTAATAAACAAACTACTGCATAATTTAAAAGAGCCAGGAAAATGTGACATTATTATTAGTCAAACAATTTCAGAAAATACAACCCATAACCCTAGTGTGTAGATGCAAAAAGTGGAAAATATGGTAATTTTCTGACAAAGACAATTTCCAGACTGGATCCTTTTTTTTATTATTTTTTTCCCTAATCTAGAAATAATAGGGACAATTTAGACCAAGCTTTGATGTTCAGAAGAGTCAATATCTTAACTGTTAAGACAGCTGATAGCTTAATGCCTTCGGCTTATTATCTTTAATTTCAGAAATACTCATCTTCTCACTGTATAATGAGATTTCCCCCTACATTAAAAATAGTCCAAACTAGCCTGTCTGTTAATCTAAAGATAAAGCCTTAGGTGAAAAAGACATGACATAGAAAATTCTGTAATGTGATGGGTATCAAAAACTCAGTTCAGGAAAAGTTTCAGACAGAAAATGAGAACTCGTGAACTATTCTATAGCATAAAAGCTATTCCTTAAATGTGTTACCTTTGTGCCCATCCCTTCCTAAACTTAAATTTGCTTCATACTGTGAAAATCATTATGGCAATTATTTAAAAAAGACTTAATACCATGTCAGTTAATTGCCAGCAAGTAGGGGATTGTAAGTACTACCACCTGCAAGATGCATGGAAAAACTGGAGTGGGGGAAGGAGGTAGGTTTGTTTGGTTCGAGTCTACTACATTTCCTTTTAAAAAAACTAATAAGAAAAAAAAATGCTGTATTTAATTCTTAAATGCATTTTTAAAATGAAATCTATATTTATTTAATGTGACTGTATGGCACATAAATTAAGCTTACTTAATGTAATTCTTTGTAGCTGTTGGACCCAGAACACTCATTTTTATTTTTCATTGTCTTCAATATGTGGCATATCGTCACAATTAAACAATAAAATTTTTTCCTTTTAATAAAAAACTTCTGAAAAATAAAAGTAGCTGAGAATTGTATTTTGACATATCTAGATAATTTTGCGTGGAAGCGTTAATGACGAGAATGAAAAAGATTCTTAACAAGATCAGAGTAGCCATTTGTTTCCTTCTGTTTTTCACTTGCGAATTTGTCTCATCATGCTTTAAGACCTACAAGGCATTTCATGCAATACTAGAAAAACAGAACAACTTAGAATAAATAATGATAGAAAATGCTTACCTACAAAGCTACTGTGGTTTGGAACACAAATAGACTTCTATTCATTTAACTATTTTAACTATTTTATACTTTACGGTCTTAAACTCCCTCTTACCTTTAACTAGTAACTTTTGTATGTTACATAACTATTGACAATTTCTTTTCTAAAATAGTTTAATATAGCAACTATGGCAATTTTTATATAATTTTTAAAAACCCTATGAACATTGTATTTATGATTTTCTTTTTGTATTCATGATTCTTTAGCAGCAGTCTTTATTATTTGGATTATTTCAATTCTAATTTTTAAAATCTGGACAGTTTGTGGAGTCTTCATATCTATTATAATTTTTTTAAGTTACTGATTAATTATACCATAAGTCATCTTTGACTGATGGTATAATTAAATATTACTCTGTTTTTTTGCATACAAATTTTTTTCAAATTTTTTATAGTCTGCAGTCACATATAATTCCTGTTTTAAAAGAACTAAATGTTCTAACCATATGGGACACTGCAGCGATTTAATCCAGCTCTGTAAAAAAAACCTACTCTAAGCCTAACTCAGTCAAAGAGTTCTGACAAAAGTAAAGAACAGTTGCTTTCAAAAGAGTAAAAGTGATAAGGCTAAATTATTTCCAAAATAACAAAAAGTGCTACTTTTAGGAGGAAGCCTGAGGGCTTTTCACCAACTTTTTTAAAATGAGATAATAAAGTACATAGTCAGATATCTAAATAAGTGTTCTGATTTACAGGTTTTCTTTCCATGAAATGCTGAATAGAGAAAAGCTTAAACTGGAATAAAATAGGATTAAGTGGCTCTCATATCTAATGAGAAAGGAATATTTCTGCAATTTCTTAATGCAGTAGTGATTTTGACTTCTTTTTTCTCATCATATGCATCATTATGATAAATTTTTACACCCTTATTATAGTGATTAAGGGATGGACTAAGTACATGGCCTCCATAATAAATAAGATGTCTTATTTAAGAGGGTCTACTCATAATGAAATTAGTCTACTCATAATTACTGCCAAAATATCCAAAAATTAAAAGGAAAGGTGTTTTTAAAACATTGTTCAGGGTTTCATTTTGTTCCTTTGCTTTTCTTCTTGAATCTTCAAGTTATGATCTTTTTATAAACTGAAATATGGCCTATTTTAAAGGGCAATGAATCATCCTTGAACTGGCAAAAACCTCTCATCTTTTGGAAGGCTCAGGCAGTCTAAATAAAAAGGAAGGAGGTAAATTTCTACGTGTTTTAGTATATGAGTCAGGAAAAAATTGCATCTTGGTCATGGCTACTGAAACTGAAGGAAATCAATATATCCTTTAAGTGCAGTTCAAGTGTACTTCTGATTGTAGTGTCACTTCTGCAAAAGAAGCTACCATGTTAAATCAGTTGATAAATGGGTTCTGAATCTTTTTAAGGAGCTCTTACTTCTGAGGGTCAGTCCTTTAAACTAGCTATTTTCACTCTCCATATTTTTTCCCTAGCATGCAAGAGGTATCTCCAGCATTCTTTTTTTTATCCATGGTATTCAATATGATCTATTCATTTATCATTTGAAACAAATACACAATCAGATTTACAGTGTTCTTAGCAATGACTGCACACTAATCTGCATACAATCCAAAGAATATTGGTGTATACCAATCCTATACAAGAACATTTTTGCTATCCTTTTTCTTTTTTAATAATTTTGTGTAGATGGACATGAAACTTTGGTTCACAAATGACTTTATTCACTATTTAGCACACACCAGCCAGATGAATCACTTGGTGTGTGTGGTGTGTGTGTGTGCACATGGAAGTGATTTTTATTGTGGGAATGGACACAACACACACTCCTCATGTTCTGCTGTAATAACTAGGTGAGAAATGACATGATTCTTTTACCACACGTTCCATGTAATAAACCTTACCTTCAAGCAAATGCAAGCTATAAAATTCTATTGATGGGCTTCCCAGATGTTGCCAGTTGTACTGTTTTAATAGATACCTTTCTTTTTTCGATACACTTTATTTTCACTCTTTGACATATATCTCAAACAGAAATTCCTGTCAAACAACCAGCAGGGTTCAAACAATAAACTCTGATATATCCTTTTACTACACCTTAGATGCAATAAACTGTAGACAGGGATCAACTAATATGTACAGCATATACTATATATAACATTGTAGCAAGGTACTGTTGATAGGTTTTTATAAATAAACAACTTTAGATATTTTCCAAGTGCAAAGGTCAACAGATTAATATACTGTAGGTTTGTATTGTTTAGGTGGCATGTTTTTGCAGCTTGGCTATTACTCTTAAGGATGTCAAATGATACCATGAGGTTCACAATAAAATACAAGAATATGAGAAACTGGCTCTTCTGGGAAATGGATTTTCCTTTTGACTAATTTTTTTTTTGTTTTAATAAAAAGAAAAAATGTATTAAAATAAGTTGAAAACAGAACAATTTGTACCATATAGGGACCTCACACACACAAATTTGAAAGTCTTTTGAATAACTTTCTTTCTATATTTTGTTTAAGGCAAACACTAACTGCTAACAAAAGAAATTGAAACCTTACATATTGATGTATTTCATTCATAGCAAGACAGAAATCTTTGGCCATGTTTGATGAAGCAAAGCATTTAGAAAGTGTCATAAATAGAGAATGTAAATTCTGTATATGTATTCTTACTTAGATCGTGAGAGTTGTAGGTCACAAATGAACTCTTTTTCATTTTCTTAACAAAGCCCATAAACAGGTGAGTTTCCCACAAAAAGGATATAGTCAAACCTAGCCCTAAACACAATCAAAAACTTCATACATAACTTAAAAGAGCTTCATAAACGTTCTGGTCGCTGGGATTGAAGAACCCTCACCAAGTTTGCTGATGACACTAAGCTGGGTCATGAGGACATGTCAGGAGGGTCAGAAGAGCCATTTTACACAAAGGTCTGGGTAAGGTGGAAGAGTGGACAAGCCAAGAACTCTATGCAGCTTAAGAAGTATTCCCAGAACTAGTAACAGGACTTTATTAGGAGACCTGTCGTAACTGTACTTGATTCACATCCAACACTACTGTAAATCCACGATTCTATCATTCTAAAATGTCAGTGATGTGTAGTTCCTGCAAACTAATTGTAGGTCCAACACTATTGTCATAGCTTGTTACAGCTACATCACAAAACTCGCTTCGGCCTCGCCCTCTGCCTTCCCCGCTTTGAACATTTCTTTTACATTATTCTTGTTACTTAAGGTCTTTGGGTTATCTATAATATTATTCACTTTTCCCCATAAAATTAATTTTAAAATCTCCTGTTCCCATTTTGGGCTTCCCTTTGTCCTCTTGCAGTCATATGTATTGCAACAATCATCTTCCTATCTCAGAGTCTTTAAGTCTCACAAACTGAATTTGTATGAGGAAGACATGGAGGAAAACAGTCATCATCCTTGACTAGATGGCAAGTACCTACAAGTGGGAAAGCTAAAAAAAAGTTAAGCAGATTTAAACATTACAAATAAATAAGACCAAAAAAACTTAATAACCCAGAACAACTGCCTGGGAAAATGTTCACATGAGGACTGAACAAATTATTACAATTTTAAAAGAAACATCTTTACAGATCAAATAAAAAATTTTGTTGTAATTGTAAAATCATATCATATTTTCTCTATTCAGCATTTCATGGCAAGAAAACCTGGAAATCAGAACACTTATTAGCCATATATGTCTAGTTATCAATATGATTTTACAACAAAAATCAGAAATGAGACCCTTTTTTTGGAGAGCAATGCAAATTATCTGATTTTTCAAAAAATATTTAGCTTTTGCCTTTTTCACTAGCATTTGTTAGAGCAGTAACTGCAGTGCTACTGTAAGTAGTAACTTTCTCATAAGTGAACTCAAAATGCTACAGTATGAGCCACACTCTATCTTTCCTATTTTTTTCTATTCTGTTTAGGAAAAAATCTTGTACATAAAAATGTAAGACATGTCACACCAGATGTAGTGTTTTCCCTCTTATATTATCTGCATATATGGTTTACATATCCCTGGATACAAGGGACTTCCAGACAAAGCTTACTGTTGGAGTAATAGCTTTTTAAGTTTCGGGGGGAGTTAATATTACATTGCATAGCTTGTAATAGTATTTATAGTGTAATAACTTATGTTTATGTACATATTTTTTGTACAGGAATGCATGTTTCATATGATATAATGAAATCTTATTTCGTATAGTAGTGACCACAATTATTTGTGTAAATTGGTATAATCTAATGGAAGAGTATTAGCTAACTGGAAATCACTTACTAAGTAGACAAACAAGAATGCATATTTCTCTAACTCATTGGTTCTCACAAAGTTCACATTGCTGTGCTGAAGAATCCTAAAACTTGTATTTAGAAAAAAATGGAAACTCATGCTGAACTTTATTTTAAGAGAGATCTTTGATAACTCAAAGTAATTTACTTCCTCAAAATCCCAAAGGAAGTATTTTGCAAAGCAAAAACTAAATCTAAATTTCTTAAACCCAAATGTCTTGACTTAGCCCCAAGATCTGTTGTATTTAAATGATTAACTTTCCATTAATTATTTATTTTGGGGTTGTAGCAGTACATTACTTTTAAATTGGATATTTTGACTCTTACCAAACATCCCAGAGGTGTTGCTAATGCATCTGACATTTGCCCTTATTACTATCAGTTCAGCAATGGTGTTTTCTGACTTTAAAGACTTCACTGTACCTTGCACCAGTGCCAACTTAGTGTGCTTGTACAACCTTCCATCACACTTATCTATGCTCATATATGTTATAGATTATCTTCAGCTCTACTATTCCATATGTGGCTTACACAAAACATATTATAATCATTGTGGCAGTTTAATTTTATTTTCTACAGCAGATTAAATTTTAGTACAAGTATAGAGTTTCAAATATCTAGAAAAATTTTTAAAAGTAAAAAAAAAAAGTGAAATAAGAAGCACCACCTTGCAAGTATTTTACAGGGTTTTATATCTGACTTTTTAGTCATTTATTACATGCTGCATAGATGTTCATTCCTTCCTTAAAAATACTCACTTCTACTTTGTGGCATTATAACGATGTTGAAATAAACATAGTTATAATATAGTAAGAATATTTATAGTAGAATATAATAGGATAGAATATATATGCTAACAATATATATAGTAAAAAATTAGAATGATTGAGTGAATCAAACATAATTTCAGGGCAGCAAGCCACATAAGGAAAAAAATGTATACATGATAGGCCAAAGAACCAAGGCATATATAGGGTAAAAAAGGCAATTTTCTTACCAGTTTTAAAACTAATTGGCATGATAGTAGTCCTTTTACTCTATTTGCTGTGATTCAGGGAAGAAAACTCCTTCTCTTCCCTCTCCACCTCTCCCAGCAGCAGCTGTGGAAGATGCTGATACATCAGTCAGAGACTTAGTTGTAATCTTTGAGGGATAACTATCAAACTGTTATCATGAATGAAATTGAAGATTATTTATTCCCATACATTACCACACTAAATGTCAGGGATTGGAAGTGACAAAAGGAGATTTTAACAGTACCTAGACAATTAATCAATGTGATCACTTAAACAGTTCTAAACTTGCCCAAATTAAAAGCAAATAGCAAATATATATTCTGTTGTAGTCTATAGCTTTAATTAAGCACATAGCTCAGTCTGGAGTCATGTTATTGCTCCAAGTCCCTGAGCACTCTCTCATTCCTGGAGAAATCCACCTGGAAGTTTTGCTTATTGACATAATAGCTGACATATGGCTTCTTCCATAGGCTACAGCCAATGCAAGCCATCCCTTTGAGACTGCTTTCAATTTCTCTTGACCTTCCACTGGAGGCTGGAAATTTTACCCTGTAATTATTCCTATCAACATTTTCAAATATGAGAGACCAAAAAAGATATCTAGGACATGCTTCACTGAACATATGGGTCATCTAACTTTACCATTGAGGATTTCAAAGTAGAATAGGTAAGAATATGCACAGAGTACTTCAAGGAGAACTGAAATCAGTCTGTGGGTTTACAGAAAAAAAGAGGCCACTGGCAAGAACCACAGCTAGATTTCCAGCTCCTTTGATTTCAGTGGGATTTAGGATTGCAAAAAGCTTTGTATGTCTGAGTCAGAATTCTCCTGAGCCCATCTAGTGGAGAATATAGAGCTTTTCAATTATGTGGAATCAGATAAAGATTCCTTTGTCCTTTCAAAAAGTGTCACTGTATTTTTCCTGAAATGTAGACTACACAGCATGATAGTTGATTTTATCTCTTTCTGTGATGCAGTGGACTTTATCACACACAAGGTAATGTTTTTTGGCATAAGAAGGAGCCAAACTCCTTAAACAGTACAAATTGAATCAACTGGACACATATTAATTACACAGTCAGAAGTTATTGCTTCATTTACAATTCATGATCATGAATGTATTTTACAGCACTTCTAACCTAAACTACAACTGCAGGATACTGCTCTGTATTCACCAAGCATTTTTAAACAAACATATATACATAGAGAGCAGTATCTCTACCTTTGTCAGCATTATGGCTTCGTAGCCTAGGGGCTATTTACAACTCTTCCAACAACATTTTTATTCTGCTCTTTTAACACTTTCATCTCTTCAAAGCACCTTCTAAGTTTAGGGCTTACTGAACCCAGGACTGGAAATTTGTATATGCAGCAAAGTCTTGGGATGACAGTCTGGTATCTACAATTGCAACATGCACTCATTTTCATTTGCTACAAGTGCAACATGCACTTACTTCATTTCCTACATTTTCATTTGTAATACTAGTCTGAACTACTATTTCGTATGCAGTTGTAAACCAAAATAGTGGCAAGAAAACCAGACAACTTTCTTAGTGGCAGTTTCAAAGTCTGTCCCATTACGGACAGTTTTTTGAACCATGGTGACCTGATAGAGAACAATCTCATACTTGAATTGTAGAAGTCTCACATTTATCATCCACTGTTGTTTTGCTTTTAACAGGAGAGAGCATGGAAAATCTGCAGCTCTGTGTGAAGCACATTACTGTAGAGGTGTACAGGTTTCGACTGGGATAGCTGGCATGGTGCTATGTCTTGGGTAATTCAGGGGTGTTTTAGTTATTGCTAAGTAGTTCTTACACGGCATCAAAGCCTTCTCTCTTTCTCACATTGTCCCACCAAGCAGGCTGGGAATGCACAAGGAGTTGTTAAGGAACAGAATCTGGACAGCTGACCCCAGCTGGCTCAAGGGATATCCTACACCATATGGCATCATGCTCAGCATATAACACACAGGGTACGAGGAGGAAGAGGGGACTTGGGAGTTACTGTGTCCTCACAACTAACCATTACAGCCTGCTAATGGGAAATAGCTAATGAATTCCTGGTTTTGCTTTGATTGTACCTGCAGCTTTTGCTTTATCTCAACCCAAAAGACAACCATCTTCTGCCCCTCTGATTTTTTCCTCCATGCCCCTGTGGGGAAGTGAGTGAGCTGCTGGGTGGGGCTGAGATGCCCATTGGGGCTAAAACACAAGAGACTACCTTGAAAGCCTTGTTTTTAACAGAAGGAAATAAAAGTAAATTTTAGTATGAGAGAAGAAAACATATCTAGACCCAAAAATGAATGTATGACTTTAAAAATGCAGAATGCTTCCACATGCTTAACTGGTTTTCATGCTTTTATTCTTCCAGCTTAGTGAAAATTAGCTCTATGAAACTTAGTATTTGCTATGAACCATAGAATACAGCCTTTGAAATAAGCTTATTATTAAATTTCCAGAAATCCTATTTATTCAAATGATTTTCCTAGCATAAATGCCTTCAAGTATTTGATTCTACCCTTACAATGCATACGGGCATTTGAAAACTCAGCTTTAAAAGCGTCACATGGGAAAACACCAACATAGCCAAACATTACTTTTCCCACCCCAAGAGAGATATAATGGCATTTTTGCCTCTAAGTCTCATGAGCAACAATGCAATCAAAATATTTGATTTAAACAGCAAATACCATGTCTCTGATTAAGAAGCACAGAATTGCACTGACAAGGTCAGAACAAAATAAAACTTACATAATTTGTTGAAACTATGACTGGTACATACTACAGCCTGAAATTTCGTGAGATGCCACATGAGAAGTTTTAGTTTCATTGCTTGAGTGGAGCTGATCCAAGTCAGCAGGGGAGAAATTCATCTCACCTAACCACAGGCATCTTGCCTCTAGAAGTTGAATATAACTGAGTTATTCTCCTTATACTCATGCCATTCTGCTCACCAGAAAGATAGAGGAACCACAGCCTCTGATTCACCTATTTTGAATGTCTTTTCCAGAATGAGATTAAATCCTTATTTTTTTCATAGTACATAAAGGGAATATAGACAGCTAGCAAAGATATATATTTAAGCAGCAGACAGCTTCTACTCACTTATTCATAAATATTTGTGCTGCATACAGTTTTAGCTTTGCTACTATTAAACTCCCTTTCAGTTTACTGTTAGACATGACCATAACATTTATGATTATATGACATAAGTACCATATGGCAAAGCAGTTCTCTAAAGAATGGGCATAAGGAAAATGGAAACATTTTAGGACATGCAGCTATAACATATCCTTGTTGCCAAAGGACTTTGGGGCAGCAGGAGATGTGAGTGTCAGGGTTATGAACAGTAGGGGAGAAAAGGAAAGAGATAGAACCAAGAAAAGACATGACTTTGTCTTTACAAAGCTCACCCCACAGAAAGGGACAAGGCTTTCTTATTTCCTAGTTAATTTCTATTTGGATTGGTATCTAGAAAATGGAATGACAATTTGTCATTAACTTATAAATAGGTAGTGTACAATTAACAGTTTAGTTTAAGTCCAGAAATTTTCTCTCACTTTCTCTCATTAGAGTGACAAAATTACTGACAAAAAGGTGACAAATAAATGTTCACAATCTAGTTATGGTGAAGACCTATGTTAGGCATCCTTTTCTCCTGCACAGTGAAATTTGCTTTCTTTCTAGGAAAGGTTCGCTTAACTCATTAGTATAAATGAACAGGATAATGTCAGACATGTTCTGTGTCACTGCAAAGCTGTTCCAGAGTCTAGAAATGCAAGGTTGAAGAGAGCCATTTAGCTACCTCCTCTACATAAAAGAGAGGGTGACCTTATGAGTAGCAAATTGAAAGTCTTTTATCTTTAATGTCAACTCAATGGGTTAAATGTTTCATTTTACTGAAAGAAATACAACTCAGTGTAATTCTATGACATGCTATGAAAAAAACCCTAATCTTTTTTAAAGATGTAAGTATTTTTCAGTGAGAACTGGGGATTGGAAGAGGGTTAAATATGAAAAATTAACTGACATCAGCAAGTTCTTTTATTAATTTGAAACTAATGCTAAGCTTCACTTAATCATAATATTAAAAGAGTTCCTATCATAGTAGGACACTTTTACTTTTTGTGAGCATTATGAAGTGTTCTTATATTTGAAGTACATCAAAGTTTTCTGATTGAGAATAGTAGTTTTTTTTCAGCATTTTCCTCTACTATGGTGACATAGAAATTTAAGGCAGAATATAACATTGTCCTGTGTGGATGTTCAGGCTGAATTGACAGATTGATAATTGGTGAAGATGGAACAAACCTTCATGTTCAAAATCCTGCATCAGTAAGTAAAAATGTTTGATGTATCATCTGGTTACATTATGAGCTAAAGAATGGTTTCAATTTAAGTGGCTCCCCTGAACGCTCAGTCAGTTTGCACTTAAGATACATGAGGGAATTTTCTCAGAACTGATGAATGTGAAATGTTCATAGTGGGGCAAAAGCAAAACCATAATAGCCTTTGCCCTCATTTGGATTGCTTTCTGCTTCTTTGCCCAGTGACATCTGAGTCATAAAATGAACAGTTATTTCTCTCCCTGGACCCAGTTCCCGAAAACAAGGTTCCAGCTCTCTAGCAGTACAGCTTTCATTTAAACTGTCACCTTTTGGGCAGGCTGATCCTGATGACACCAACGAGTCCTTTGATCAGCTTCTCCTGGGATCTTCACCATATGGCATGGGCCCAGAGACCACCCCAGAGACCACCCCAGCCTGACCCATCCCATCATTGTCACTTTGAAGCAGCTGTGGGATATCACCCTGCAATTGTTCCTGTTGGGCCAACCCCAGCACTGAGGCATCGCTCCTCACACCCACCTGCTCCTTTGTCCTCATCCTGGGCTGCCCTAGCTGGGGAGCTACACTCTCCTTCTTCACTGCCAAGAGGGATCCTCGAGCTCCCAGTAAAAAGGAGTTACCCAGAGACTGAGGATAACCTCAGGATCCTCTCGGGGCCATTTTCCCCACCACAGTCCTCCAGTGCCAGTGCTGCCTTGTATGTGCTGCCTGGCTGTGCCACCACCCTAGCCATGCCTGCTGCTGGGACAGCTCCTGAGTGTGGCAGCTCTCCTCCAGTTGAGGATTGTAACCCAGAATTGTAATTACACATTGGCCACACTAAATATGATGTACCCAACCACCACAGCCCTGGGATCTGTAGCTGAGTGCAGCCCCAGAAGATGCAGCCCTGACCTGTACAGACCCCATAGCCATGCCCGTGCCCTTGCCCCTGCTCCAGCAAAACAAGCCTTGCCTTAACCAGTGCACCTATAGGAGCACAGCAACATGGCTGATTTAGGAGAGGGGAAGAAACACTGGTGCCCACTACCTGCAAAACTGCCCATTTCCCTCATCCCAGGAGATAAGGTTTCCTTCAGGCACATCTCTGTGCCTTAACACATCCTAAGTTAGTGCTCTTGAGAAGTACCTTAACAACAGTCTGATCTGAAGTACCTCGACAACTGAGGCTGATCTCTTTACCTCTCCTGCTGGACCCCATATATTATTTTATCAAAACGAAGTATGGGGATCTTAGCGTGGAAGAAGATTACTGACATGTCAGTGAGGAACCACTATACCTTGATTCTCCCCACAGAGCTCTCTGAATGAGAACTTGCCCAAATTAACCAGGCTGAAGCTCTGAAGACATTACAGTTTGCTTCAAATTGGGGAGGGAATGAACAAAAACCTGCTTTGTGCCCTGAATGTGGATAATGCAAGCATCCTGGTGTGCTGCTTGGTCTCCTGAAAGCTCCATCCACCTTCAGCACTTACTGATTCTGATGCAGAACAGACAGCCTTGCAGGGAAATACTCAGTGACTGTGGACCTGTTTTCTAAGAAAGCTCATCCCTCTCAGGAAGCACTCATGGCTTCACAGACTCCTCACCTTGTCCTGCTCTGTGATTCCTGCTGCTAGGGCCTCACAGGCAGCACCACCTTGTTCACAGACAGAAATTGGAAGGTGCCCATGGGGAATAACACCCAAACCCAGCACCTGCGAGCTGTGAGATCACACCTTGCTGGCAGCAGAATTTGTTGGCAGGGCCTTGAGGGCAGCACCAGGATTAAACGTCCCTGCCAAGTCTGCCAGGGCTCCCCATCCCTGCCCACAACCCCTGACCTTGTCCCGGCTCAGGGTAGGATTGTTCTATTTTAACAGTTCTAATATAGATTCTGATATTGTCAGTAGACAAAACAAACACGCGGGATGAGCAGAAAGGCCTGGAATTTTAATGTAAATTTCCAGGATTTTATTTAATACATATTTTCTTCCAAGCTCCTTTTATGCTAGAAAATACTATTCACTGTTATAATACTGTGCTTCAAACAATAATATTAAAGCCTGTGTGAAAAAGTGTTACTTGCAATATATTCAGTACTAGGTAATAGCTAATAAAAAAAAAATTAGTTCTCAATTTGCCATAATAGAAATACTGGCAATAAAGTAGAAACCACAGAGAATGTCACTCTTTTATTGAATTTCCCCCTTCAATACAAATTTTAAGTTGCTTTTGCAAGATTGAATATCTTTATATCCTCCATCTATAGAAATTATAATTGTTTGCAGTTGAGGCTGTCTTAAATTGGTTAGTAGTAAAGTGCCTACTTCATCACTACTTAACTCAGCATACAAGCTGGTCTCAGCTTTATGAGATCCTTTTATTTCCTGCAATATTTGGAGCGGAGAATGGAGAGAGAGGACACAGAGGGATGTTCAACAGAGGTCTGGTAGTTGGCAAAGAAATGTGTAATGATCTAGACTTTGCCTTCTCAGAATTTTCATCCTGGGCCAGTTCAGAGCATCATTGCTTCCCTGCAGAGAAAGCTGCAGGGAGAAATTGTACAAATTGCCTGCAGGCACTTAAGGAGTCAGTCTCTTGTACAGGACATAATTGTCTTATTTTTCTGAACAGAAAGTGGGATGAATCCTGTCCTTATCCATTCATGTGGATTCACTTCTCAATAGTGCCCTCCCTACTGGAAATTGCCTAATTATAGTTCTTGAAGACAAAATAGTGTTGTGCAAGTCACAACAGCAGAACAACTGAAATAGGATTATAAAAATTGAAAAGGGGTCTAAAACAGCTCAGGCAAGTGCAAAGCTTGAAATTCACTTTGTGCTCTGCAGAAACATCACACTAACTTAGGGAAGGGCAAGACTTACTCTTATCCTCTTAAGAGGAAAACTGGCTTAGTGGTTTCAGCAGATTGTACCAAATTTTCATTAAATTTTGATGATCTCATGTAGTTCCAAAGCACCTCTGCTGTGTATTGTCATAGGTTAAGTACATGCTTTCCTAACAGGGATGAGCAACCCAGCAGGCAGATATGCTGCAGTGAGCAGGACCACGAAGGAAGGTGAATGCTTTTTTTATTGTGAAATCAAGAGGCAGTGTTTAAAGACCATTATTCAGTCTTCCTGTTGCCTGACACATTTGTTTTACCTGCTGGGCAGCCCTTTTAAGGTAACTGCTATTAGGTACTTGGTCTTCCTTCTCAGGTTACCATAAATCACACCATCTTCCTTCCTTTTAAATCAGTCATTTTGTGAAGTACTATGATATTATTACAGGCTGAAAGTTTTTCGACTGTGGCAAAGCTTCCTACAAAAATTATCTCATCTTCTAAACAAATTTAATGCAACAAGTTTCATTGCCTGTCCTAAAAGGAAAGTATACAGTAACAAGCTGCATGCCAGCGCTCAGGGCAAGTACAAGCTGAGGCACAACATATTCTGTTTCTTTAACATTCAAAAGCAGGGAAATATTCCACTTTTTTTTTTTTTGCAGGAACTTATACTTAATTTCCAAATAATCCGAGGATTTTCACTCTCTGCATCTGTTTTGGTTAAAACACATGTAGTGTTTTGCTGCCATGACAATAAACATGTCCATCCTGATTTCACTCAAGAGCATGGAGAATGAAAAAGCATTGAGTTACTATAGTTATAGAATGACAAGTGTCACAGAGAGGGTGAAAAAATTATCAATTTTTTAGAATTATAGATTTATTCTCAAGAAGAATGTACATTTATTTTATAAATTTTTCATAAGCAGTTGCAGTTAGTGCCTTAAGAGTGTATTAAATTCCAAGCAATGTGAGGGAAAAAAATTAGATCTTCTTAATAGTTAGTTTTGATATATTTTTACTCAGCAGACTGATTTGAGGGATTTTGATAGGAAAAAATGGAAGACTGGCAAAGTTTCTCTTCATTTTCCACAGAAAAACTGAAATACACCTGCAAAAATTAATACAAATTTGAAACAATAGTTTAAGGTGCTTCATTTGTAGATTAACATATCTGTGTTTCACTGCTGATGTCAGCTGCTAATTCTGAAAATGGAAGTCAAAGTACAGGAGGAATAAAAAATGGAGGTGAGAAAGAAATTTGCTTTTATTTGAAAGAAGTAGATTTTGTCTTTGTCTTGAAAGATGGTGCTTATACTTAAAGATATTTTTAAGATCTTTATTGTTATTTGATATGTTTTCTTTCTGAAAGTTTAACTTCTGATAGTTAAAGCACAGGATATATAAACAGAATTGTGGGGAGGGTTTCCTCTGTGATGTGGAATTTCATTTATCCAATCAGTTTCTCAAATGCTACTTTTTGCAGATTATGTAGAAACCCCACAGTGGGACGTTGGTTCAGTTGTAACCTAGGAAAAAAGTACAGCCTGCTGCAAAACCACCTGAGGTTTTCAAAACACCCTGATGGCACATCAAGAGTTCCTAAGAATTCCTAAGAAGTCTAAGTCAGCTGAGCATTGTATTGGCCTAGATAGACACTAGATTGAGAAACCCACTGGGAGACAGACAATAAAATATGATAAGAATTGTGGATTACTCATATATAGTAGGTTAGGACTTACACATTGAAGAATTAAAATATTTCCCAAATGCAGCACAACTACCTACTAGCAAGACTGCCTAAAACTTCAGTCACTGAGAAGCAAGAAAGTGCTGCTCTTTGACAGGTAAGCAGAGATTTAAGGAGGTAACTCACAACTTTTTTTCTGTTTTATACTGTTGGCTGATCCTTTCTCACTGCTGTGCTTCCTGTATACTTAACAGAGATTCCTCACTATGATTTTATATTTCGCAGCGTCACAGAGTGACCAATTACTTCATTTGTCCTTAAAAATAGTTCCTCTTCAGTACTTACTCTTGAAGAATATAATTGTGATTCTCTGCAAAGGAAGTTGGGATTTCAGTAGAAAATTTGGCAGCTACTAGCAGTCCATTGAAAGCCAAAAGCATCTGTAGTGGCAGATTCTAACGGGTTTTTTCCCTCTTGTGGCATTCATTCTCTGCTGGCAGCAGCTCCAGATCTCCCTCTAGATTAGCCCAGTCCCTACCCAGCCACTCTCTCACCCCCCTGCAGTGCAATGGTTGGCAGAATCTGAAAGGCTAAAGTACAGCAAGACACATTATGGGTCAAAATAAAGGCAATTCAACAAGAAAATCTAAAACATCTTATCACGTGGAAAAAGTTAAAGCAGACAATTAGTTTCAGCATTTAGGAAAGCTACTTTGAGCTTTAGGGGTAAAGTCAGGACTGGGTAGATTCCCCAAGACTATGGAAAATGGAAGCACAGAACAACAGAAGTGGGAAGTGAGATTGGGAGATCACCTGGACCAAGGTGCTGTGCAAGCCAGGGCTTCTCTGTCCTGAGGTTTGTTCCCCAGTGTCTGTTTCTATTCAGATCCTCTTTAGCCATGGATAAGTAAATGTAAAAGATAAAAAATGTCCACATGGTTTCCAGAAGCGATACCTGAGGCCTGTATGGTGTAGATACAAAACAATTTTTTTGTTTTGTTTTATTTTGTTTTGTCTTCCCAGCATAAAAGTAAAATGATATAGGAGCCAGAAACCTCACCGTCAAAACCAGAATTTTCTTTCCAGATTTCACACTTGTGCATACACAGAGCCATAAATAACTTTGGAATATGACTGCTTGTCATTAAGCGATGCTGAGAAAGATTTGTGATGAAATGTCTTCTATCCAAAATATGATATATTACTGCTTTCCTAATCCCTGGACTGTTCAAAAGAATTTATTTTTAGGGAAATAACTGATTATCCCAAAAGGAGTTTATTACATAGCATAAGCTTAATGTAGGGTGGAAGGAAGTAGAAGATTATTAAAAATTGTTTTAAAAATTGAAGAAATATGTGAACAGAAGCCAAAAAATTTCAGAACAGCTCTGGTTTTCTTTGGTCTTATGGAAATTAGAGTTTACAGACAGATTAACATGAACAGCATTTGACCTTGTGTTTGCAATTTGTCATGGAAGAAAATTTTCTGTTCCATATGTGAAATGTATGACGTTGTTTTATTAAGTTTAGAACTCTTAACATAGTGCAAAATTAATAATACTGTCAGTGATACCTTCTGTGGATCAGTATTTCTCATAGTGTCCCTTTGATTTTAATGTGTTCCTCCCCAAAATTCCTGCTCCAAAATCCAACCACAGCAACTTCAAAAATATAAGAAATAATGTATTTAAACAAATTATGATAAAGTTTTTCTGCTAAGAAGAAATGAACCTGAATGGTAGGTTACTTGTTACTATCTTTATATCACATTGAGAAAATAATAAATGACAAAAAACAATTCTCAAATGGAGATATGATTTGTCCAACAATGTTGAAAAGCAGGGACAGCTTCTTTTCATGAGCTTCTGTAGATATTGCTGTGGTTTTCTGAGAAGATAAAAAATTATGAAAATTATTTGTAATATCACAGATAGAACATTTTGTATGTCAGTGTAAGGAATCCCAACATGAGAAACTGCTGGTTCTTTCAACATGTATGCAATCACTCTACTAAAGTAAAGAAATTAGTATTGTATCTCAGAAATCCTTGATAAAGCTTCCTTAAAATTCCCTTCTCCTTACTGCTTTGAAATATTTGAATCCCTCTTCTCCTCATAAGTGACAGCTAATAATAATTGTCTCAATATTGGTCTGAGAATTAAATGAGGCAGAAGTATTCAAAATTTTCATTTCTAATTCTCAAGGCCTAGTTTTCTTTCACAAATCCACTTTCTGTTTAGAACCACTTGATTTTCATTTTCTCATTGTATAATTTCACAAGCCAAAATACACCATATGTCAGTTTGTTAATTAATTGAAGCTGGTAGAGAGAAGTCTTAATTGTACTTTTCATCATCTTTAAATTCAACCTGAATTCTCCATAGGGAGAAGGTCATACCTCTTTGATCAGCTACAAATAATGAAAAAAAGCTATAATACGGCTATGAAGGACTAAAAACCATCTTTCTATACCATCACATATTTTGAGCTCTCCAAAATGTTTCTTGGCCAATGAACCAATGGATTACAGCACTTCTAGAGTGATCAAAATACCTGCAAAATACTTACCAGAAGAAAAACAAATCTGCAGAATGAAGTTGTATTTTAATTCAGGTATGAGTTAATGAAATCATAGATCATTCCTACTTCTGCTCAACGTGCCACCTGATCATATCTGATCAAAATCATAATTCCCTATTATTTCATTACTAAAAAAATGACCATAAAATAATTTTCATTTCATATTATAGTGACAGGAATGTAATAGTATTTGGAGTATTTAGGTCTACCTGGACTTTTAAAAAGCCATAGATTAATGATAACTTTATGTCATAATAGGAATTCAGAAATTTAAGCTGGAAAGGTCCCGGATCATCTAATGCTTCTTGTAGTTGGAGCATTGAAATATGAGGATACAGTGTACCACTTCTAGATCAACAGTGCTGCTTAACACGTTTGTTGTTTCTCCCACTCAGAAAGACTTCAGTGGAGGCCTGGGGTTAAAAATGCCAAACCAGCAAGACTTGCAATGAACTCTATGGGAGAAGAGTTTATCCACATAACCATCCAATGGTGGGCACTCTGCGTGTCTGTAGTCCTGGTGGAGTAATATGTTTTTATCTACCTAAAAATAGATTTTTTTGTATGTTTAATAATAGTAGGAACCTAGAGAGAAGATGGAATTTCTAAATTGCAGTAATGCTTCAAGTCATATTAATTACTTAGGTTTTGTTTGCTATAGGTTGAGAGATTTGTTTCAGAATGTTAAAGTCTGTAAAATTTTGTCCTTTCATATATAGAAGCTTCAGTACATTCAAACCTCTACATTTAATATTCTTTACACAAATCAAAAGTTCAGACTAAGACTTGAGTTAATATGATTGAATTTCTAGAATTTTATTAACTGTGTAAGGGTTTCGTTTTCTCCATGGCAAATAGAACAGTAGATCCCAACACTTTTTCCCCTGGTTTTTGACATACTCTCATTTCTAGAAAAAAAAGTTTCTTTCAATCTTGGAAAACATGAATTTATCTTTCAAAAAAAGTAGGCACATATTAAACTATGGGACAAGAGAAAGGCATTGTCATTCCTCTCAAAGCCACCATACACTTATCTGTCCAGAATAAATTAAATAAAATAGCAAAAAGCATTTATTAACATTGAAATAAGTTATTTTTGAGGTGATAGGGAAATCTTGTTGCAGATGCAAGCCTGATGCTAGTGAATCCATTTGTAAATGTGCAGTTCAAAGTAATGCAGAAATAGTAAATGTTAGAGACCCATTACCTTTACAGCAACAGACATAGGTGCAGAAAAGATGGAAAAGAGCTCAGCTGGAGACATAAAACACTCAACCCAGTCTTTTTACCCTTTTTGCATGTTCTTCCAGTTTCTTTTGAAACCTCCATAATTCTGTAGTAGAAAACATTACATTATATATTAGTTATACATTAGTTTTGGTTGGATGTATCCTAAATCCTTTAATTGAACTGCTTCATTTGCAATAGTTTTAAATAAAAACAATAATTCAGTTTCAACCCAGGTGACACATTTAACATACCATCTCTGCTTTACCATTTCAAAGCTTTACCAAGCACTGTTCATGCACAGTTACTATGCTTGTCCTCCCTAGATTACCATGACACTGACAGTGCAAAGGAGGGAAGTAGAAGGAGTGCAAATATATAGAAGGGTGACTTTTTTTCTATTTCAAGGATAAAGAGGAAAAGACAAGGAATTTGAAAAAAATAAATATATATTATGGGCTAGAAATAATAGAACAAAACAGAAGAAGAGGAAAAAGTAACAAAGAGTAAAAAGGAAGAAAAATAGTCTTTCTGTCTTCTCATAATTTGTGAGGCATAATAAGTTACAGATGAGAGAAGTGGAAATAATTGTTTTAAGAAAACATTTAAAATCACAGTGGAAAAATAAAACTTGCAAAAAATTTTAGCTTTCTCTATTAGGATATCTCAGACTTATGACCCTGTGATAAGAGGAAGTTGGCTTGTTCTGGTTATAAATGAAACAAAGGTCTAGTGGGGCCTTTTTGTATTCAGAGAGGATATAATACAATTTGCTTTATATTACTTTGCACTGCTATGCTGGCTGTGGATTTCAAAATTAGATTTGCTGAAAGACAACATGATCACATTTCAAGAATGCAATCTAAAGTGAAAAGACGACAGAATAGCTAAATCTAGTTTTATATTGTCTACTTGAAATGTCTTTGAGTTTCTTAAGTGTCATCTTGTACATAGTACGGAAAAATTTTCTTATTATTTTCTGCATCATATGGTTATCTCTAATATTTTCTTGACTCTAGAGTGATGTAGGTAAACCCCTGCTCTGACTCAATGGCACCAGATCATGGATAGAGATCTAACAGATTACAAAGGCAGGTAAAAACCATCATGCTGGTCAATACAATGCAGGCTAGTGCCTCTTTTGGTGCAGAAAGGAGTAGCTGAGGCTGGAAGAGACCTCAGAGTATTTTCAGTTTGACCCCTTGCCAAAAGCAAGGGTAGTTCTGGACTCAGATCAGGCTGCTGAGAGCTTTGTCTCTTTGAGCTTTTCTGCTCAACCCTAGTGGATCTCCAGCTTTTCTGACACCACTTCTATATGCCTGGGAAATATTTATAGATTCCTTCTGTGCAGTCTGTTCCTGTGCTGCCTTTCTGCATCAAGGCTCTAGCTATCCCAGCCAAGCTAGACTCCTGATATGGGTCAAAAAGAGATTATTAAAATTAATTTCCTTATAGTATTTATGAAAAATAAGCTTTTTATAGCAGAGAAAAGGGAAAAAATACAAGAAAGCCCCAAACCAAAACAATAAATCAGCAAAAAACAACCCAGGAGAATGAATGTCCTTACTGACTGAAATTATCTTGTTTCCTATTTAATGCCAATGCAAACTACACTTTGGCCACAGAAGTCCCTGCTTTCATGGGATTCAAATCTGATAAAATAACCTATTCTTCTGTGTGGTTTAATTTTAGATCTTCAGTGAGATCCTTGGTCATCTCAGTAATACATTACCCAAGTCCACATTGCTATAAATAAAATTAGGCCCATATTGCCCCAAATTAATCTGTCTGAAGAACAAATGAGGATGCTCTGTCAATAAAGACCACAAAGTAGGACAGATAACTAGGTCAATCTATAAATATCACACTTTTCTTCCCAAGCAAAAAGACAGACCATCCTTGCAGTAGGACAATGCTGTCCTTAATGGCCTCCCATCTCTCCCAAACTCCTTAGCCTTTGAGAGATTATGTCCATTTGAATATCATCAATCATTTTTGTGAAAAAGCCAACATCTGTTTTCCTGAAATGCAGAGTCTGCACCCTGCCACTCTCCTTCCTCACGTACCTCAGGACCATCAACTTCTTTTAGCATCACTGCAACCAAGGCTACTGGACAAAGTACTCCAGATGTGGCCTCTCTAGAGCTGAGTAGAGGGGCAGAATCACCTCGAGTTTATTAAAATTAATCATTTGAACTAATTTATTAAAATTAGTTCGCTGCATTTTTCAGCCAGTATGAGATATCCATTACAGAGTTTCTAATAGGTTATTTATCAACCCTCACTGTAAATAAAACAATGAAATATTCTGAAGTTCAGAGAAAGAGTGACAAAGGGAAATATTGAATTTTAGACAGCTGAGTTTGCCTATGTGCCCTTCAAACTGCTCAAAAATCATTAAAGCAAACAAAAAATATATCTTAGATTTTAATTATAGATAATTTAGATGACCACTGCAGGCTATCTAGTCAGATCTAGTCAGATAAAACAAGGAATAAGATCTCACAGGGCCTTCTCTTGCCCTGGCTGAACAATCCAAAGACTTTCAATCTCTCCTAATAAGACAAAACAAAAAATAGAAACTACAAACTAAGGTACACAATGCATTTAATTGCCTTACTGCATATTGTGACATGGATGGTTGGACTTGTTGCCGTTCTGGAGTTAAAACTGTAGCTATAATTACCTTACTTTTGATCCTGGAAGCATCTGTTGAGAATTTGAATATTTTTTATTAGAGATCTTTATTCTATGTCTTTTATAGACTCACCTTCCACCAACCACATGAAATTAAACAAGAGGAAGTGCCTCTTCTGTACCTGGGGTGGGGCAACCTTGGATGTGTGGACAGAGTGGGGAAAGAGATTCTGGAAAACAGTGCCACAGAAAAGGACCTGGAGTTCCTGGCTGATGGCAAGCTGAACATGAGCCAGCAGTGTCCTGGCAGCCAGGAGAGCCAACCCTGTCCTGGGGGCATCAGGCACAGCATGGCCAGCTGGGCAAGGGAGGGATTGTCCTGCCCTGCTCTGGGCTGGGGCAGCCTCACCTCCAGTGCTGGGGGCAGTTCTGGGTGCCACAAAGTTATTAAAATACTATAGAATGACCAAAAGAGGACCATGAAGGTATGAAGAGTCTTGAGAGGAAGCCTTATGAGGAGCAGCTGTGGGCACTTGGTTTGTTCATCCTGGAGGGGACTGAGGGGGGATCTCACTGCAGTTACGACTTCCTCCTGAGAGGAAGAGGAAGGGCAGGCACTGATCTCCTGTGTGGTGATCAGTAACAGGACCTGATGGAATGATCTGAAGTTCTGCCAGGGGAAGTTTAGGTTGGATATTAGGGAAAGTTTCTTCACCCAGAGGATGGCTGGGGACTGGAACAGGCTCCCCAGGGAAGTGGTCACAGCACCAAACCTGACAGAGTTAAAGAAGCATTTGGAAATATTCCTGGGCCTATGGTGTGACTCTTAGGGATGTGCAGAGCTGAGAGCTGGACTCTGATGATCCTTGCAGCTTCCTTCCAACTCTGTGATTCTGTGATTCCCTGCCTTTTGGCAGAAATTAATTCTGTGTTACAATGAATACAGAATAGCCAATATTTCAGCTGTAATTTCTGAAGCTTAATATGTTGTTATAGTACCTTTAATTTCAATTTATGAAAATTAGCACATAATCACAATATATATTTATTTTGTCCTCCATAAAAACTTCTTACATTTTCTGCTTCATACACTTTTACTTACTTTCTGTTATGTTAAACAAATGTTATTTAACACTGTTTTTAAAAATATTATTCTTGACTGTGTCTGCAGAGGTGTTGACACAACCAAGGATAACTTCATCTGCCCCTGGAATACTCTGACCTGTTTGTCTCTAAAATACTCAGGGAAGGTATTCATGTCTGACAGTTGTGTCTGATACTTCATTTCTGGGTGATAAATAAATGTATGTATTTATTTTGCTCAATAAGTTAATTTTAAAAAATTTTAAAAAAACAAACAGCTAAGTTTTCTTGGTTGTATTTTCCTTATTTTTTTTTCAGTCTACTTGCACTTATGGTGAGATATTAATCAGAGCACCCAGATGTAGACAGCTTCTGTATAAGAAGAATGATTTTCCAGAAAAAGTAAATAGCGAAGTTTCTTGAAACATATTGCTTGTTCCTGGAGACAGAGAGTAAAGTTTTTCAACAAAATGGGTAAAGATTATTACCAAGAAAAAACTAAAAAGGGAAAGCCTTATATTCTCTGTTTTATTGGGGGAAAAAAGAAAAATAAAAACAAAGATTTTTTTTTAGCTGGAAATAAACTACTGTTATATATATATAAATATATATATATATATTTATATATATATATATACTTATTCTGCTTCTTTTTCTTCTATTTTTTTTCTGTTTGAACTATAATATAAGATCCAACAGGTCAGCATGTTCATAAGGATTCAATCTAGTTCTCTGTGCACCAGGGAATTTACTTGTACGTCTTTGAACTGAGATTAATAGCTTAGCTAATCCTTTCTGATCCTGCCATTTCAAAATGCTTTTAGGAATATCTAGTTGAACACATGTGCCTGTCGAGGCTTCCTCCACCTTCTACTTCTTGATTTTCACTGTTATTTTTTATGACTTATGAAGGGGTATAGATGCTACTCAGTTCAGATTTCGCTGCAGTTGACCTCCATAGTAGAAGGAGAAAGTGTGTGATTCTTTACTTCCAGATGAGACTGAATTGTTTCCTAGGCAAATGAACTTTTAAAGGGAAAAAAAAATCTGAAGTCTAAAGAAATACAGACATATTTATAGGAATATAATATGTATTTAAACAATTTTGTGCTGACATTAGGTTTCTTGAACAGTACAACTCCTCTAAAAGGAAATGTTCCCTTGTAGAGCTCACCACTTTAACAGAAGGCTGCTGTAATTCCACTCCAAGCACCTGAGAGCTCAGTGAGCCTTGAGTGTGCATGCACAGAACGTCGGCAGGATGGGAGAAGCCAGTCACTTGAAGAAATGCAGCAATTCTCTGCTTGATGAAAGAAGTCTTCACACCAACATTGGTACTGAGGCTTTTTGCTTCTAGATGAACAAATATGTAATCATGATGTCTTGTGGGACTGCTTGGAAGAAATATCTTATGAAATATCTTTTAAATTGGGAGATAAATTCATGTGCTCTCTCCAGTACATGAGCATACAAAGAGAAGCCTCAGAAAATCATAGCCTGCACTTAACTCTGTGTCAGTAGAAGACAAATTCAGTTTTACTGTTGATCTCAGTAGGAAGAGAGAGAAGGAAATGTCAAACTGTTTTGAAGCATCAATCCATCTCTTTATATGGGTGGATCAAATTAAAAACAGAAATTTGCACAATTCTGAGCATAGGCACGTTATAAAGGAATTCCATTTCATCCTACTGCAAACTCAGTTGTAAGGTGTCATTTCTCCTAGCAGCAGATGTTTCCCAAAGTAGCAAGTCTGACATGTCTCTAATCCAGAGATCCACAGGTTCCAGATGTCAACTACTGTACGTACCATCTTACAATGTACTATTGAACATTTTGGGCTAAGTACAAAGATTTGACTTCTGGGAGCATAATGCTGGAAGAAAGAGCTACATCTTGGTAGCAAATATACAATCAGAAGCCATTAAGGAGAGATAAAGCAGCATCCTAGGGCAACAGTGAGGCACAGCACAGAACAGCCGTGGAAATGCCAGTGCCTTCCTCAGTATATTTCCACATAATATAATTCATGCAGGGACAGATTCCAAAGCTTAGTGTTTTGACACGAAAATAAAATAAAATTAGATAGACTTCTTTTGCTTGCTGCCAGATTCAAAGAGGAGAAATGAGATTTCTCACTGCCAATGTGGGGCACTGAAGTGAGTAGTTACATTCACTACTGAGGCAAATGAGTCACAGTTATGATGGATGGATAGTTATGATATTTTTAATGAGTTTATGTTATTTAGCATTTCACCTTTTGCCATAGGCACATTTTTTCCATATTATAGGAACACTTAAGTATTTTTTTTAAACTATCCCCCCTTACAGTTTTTTTGTGTGGTCCAGAAAATATCAGGGTTCTGCTACACTACGATAACCTGCTATAGTTTTCAATCTGTACTTCAAAATATGTATTTCATAATTACAGCTGCCAATCTGAAGGCTGCTTCTTTAGCTGAAATAATCTCATACAGCATTTTCATTACAATAAAGAAATGGGAAAATACACAGAAGAAAGATCTCTTCACATTCACTCCTGAACATGTAGCAAATATATAGTTTACCAAGTAATTACAGATTTTCTCCCCAAACTGTTTAAGAAAAACTCCTGCACCGGAGAAACCAATGAAGTAAGTCAGGAGTGGTCACAATTATGGAGAAGCTCACATGGTCATAGTTATGGAGAAGCTCACATGAGCTAATGCAAGGAAATGGCACTCATGGTAGTCAAATGAGTCAGATTGGTGTAAAACACCACCTTGAAGCAGTTAGTGTGCAATGGGGATCGCAGTTACCTTTGTTGTTTGCACAAGTATCTTTGAAGCAGCTTTTTCTTTTCTGCTAGGATGAAAAATACTTTTGGACAGGTTTCATAAATTGAAATAAAACAATATAATATTTCAATGCTCAGAAAATCTATCTTCAGTAAATAACTTGTGTAAGAGGGTTGGAGATTCTCAGAGAACCCTGAACAACTGCTGAAATCCCAAGATACTCACCGAACTGATGAAGAAGCCCATATCCAAGTGTGGAGTACATGACAGACATAAGTAACTAAATAGAACAAAGAAATATGATCTTTATAGTTCAAGAAAAATACCCAAATCCCAATGGAGTCAGAGCATTGTTATAGAGCTAGGGAGACAAAGGCAGAATGGGATTATGTTAGTCAGACTATACAAAGGACACTTGGTAATTGCCAAAAATGTATGACCACGCCTTCCCCAATCCACTCACCTTCAAACTCCCCAAGAAAGAAACATATCTGATTCCTGTGTCAATTTTATTAAATGAATTCAGAGATCACTGACTGGAAATCCCTGGATAAAAAAAAGTAGTTTCTTGCTTTCCAGATACCTGGAAATTCATGTAATGGGGGGAAAGAGTGCCTGTGACACAAGGTCTGCAATATAACACATTTATTATGTGTTTCAAGGGTACAATGTGCCTGGCTAAAACATCCTGAGATACTGGGGGAAGCATAGGGCTGTCATTCAGCAGGATAGTGTTTGAGACTAATTCCTGCCAAAGACAATACAGCTAGCTAATGTCCAGATCACTTCTGCCAGTGGAATAACATATTGCTGCAGTTGAACAGGAATATTTTGCAACAGAGCTTGAGAAGTTACTGCAACAAGTCCATCTGGTACTCTTGAGGGAGAGAAAGAAATCTTTCAAACACAATGTGACCATAGACCACTAGAGAGAGGTTGTTGAGAGCTGCTTGCCTCCAAATGGCTTCAGCATATGCTTTGCAACTCCATTGCTATCAATTCGTTGTGTGTCAGAAAAATGAGTCTACAATTCACAACACTGACTTTTTACTCAGAGTTGCCTAAGAGCATGGAAATACAACATCTGAATGAGAGCTGGATAGACAGTGAGCAGAGAAAAACATAGGAAGCATAAACCAGAGCCATTATATGTGGCTGCAGGCTTCCATTTAGACTTTCAAAACTGCTGCTGCATTATCAGGAAGTCAGCAAACAAATCAAATTCCACAGCATTCTGTTTATTAGTTGCATTTCTATTCTGCTTGGAAAACATTGATAGCTATGTTTTACAGGAATGGGAGGATTTTCTACCACTTTTGAATGATAATACAGGACAATAAAACACTTCAGCATACCAAGAAAAATGTTAAAAAAGCTATTGTGTCTTTTCACATGGTCTGCTATTGCCAAGACAATAATATTTTTCTGGCTGGGATGAGAAATTTCAATATGGGACAAGAATATGGGACACTTAAGGCAATGATAAAGGTATTGTCTCTGTGACAAAAACATAAAATGGAATGAAGCAATTTGTGCTGTTTCATGTAGTAGGATGGTTACTTGCTGGCTTGTTTTCCTTTACTTTATCTTCATGGATATTTATTCTTAGTTAATTTTTAACCTAGCTTTTTCTAACATGTAAAAAGGATACAGATTATAGTGAAATAATTATGTTCTTTCTATTCTCTTCTCCTTTCTCTATAAATTAGACTTACAGAGCCTGCACTTGCAAGTTAATTCTATGCTGGAGCAAAGTAATCTTGAAACCTAAAGAACAGAATTCTTTGTTTCTGGCTGAGACATGATTATTCAGGAAATTTTCACGTGCTGTGGCTGTTGAATGTTGCTCTTGCAAGTCAATACAACCCTAAGTTTAGAACATCTGTCCCCTCAGGAAGTTAATATCAACACTAGGGAATATTTAATCCTAAAGATGCATGTCTAGTGTGTGACTAAGGAAAGAATACAAAAACTTGGTCAGTAGATTGCTCTCTGTTCTGGCTGTGAATCAGGCATCTACCTACTGAGAACATTGTGAACATCTATCAAATGGACAAATGGGTGTAATCTGACTGTAAGTCACTTCTGCACTATCAGTATAAGTGCTTTATATTTACTATTTCTTACAGCTGAGGAACAAGCTGATATTGTGTGCAAATTTCTTCAAAATCCTTTCAGCAGGATGAAATTATGTCGAGACTTACCACAGGGCACTTCATACTAAACAAAATGTAAATGTGCTCTGTAATATGCTTCATCACCAGCATTTTCAGAGGACACTTCATCTGTGTAGCCTCCAGAGAAGAGGGCTCTCTGTTAGGTATAGGAGCTCGACTGATGAGCCCAGCAGGTAACCCCAAGGCTGAGCCATTCTTGGCCTTGAGCCCCAGCAGGCTCTGGAATCTCCTTCCTGTTAGGTATTCAAAGATAAGCAATACAGACACAATGCCATCTGCCCTAGTATAATTGTCCCAATTTCCGTCCGAGGCTGGAGCAGAACAACCCCTAAAGGTCCTCTTCCCTCCCCATTTCTATAATTAATTTTGCAATACAGATTGCTGTTCATCTCTGTATGATGAGGAAGTGAGAGGGGATCAGACCATCTATATATATTAAGGGGCAACATTATTCCAGAAGTAAAATCTTATACCTCACTTTAAATATATATAGGCTGAAAGCTAGAACAATGTTTTTAAGCATGAAAATTGTGGAATTCTGGTATCGTTTTTCGGTGGAAGTAAATGAAGGCAAAACATTATTAAGATGAGGCTTAAGAAGTTTGTGAATCTTATATGTCTTTGATGTAAAAGACTGTATCTGGTAATTTTTCATATAGGTAGTAAATGCCCTACTGGGAAATTCATATCTGTGTGTTCAAGTGTATGTGTGCTGTGGGGATTAGTTATTGGAGAGTGTTTAGAAATTCGTAATTATTTACTAACCTTTGGTAAGACCTCAGTATCATGATTTATCTGTTCAATTCCTGATATTGATCCTGAATATAGAGTTCTGTGTTTGCTGGTTAATTACATGACATTAATAATTAGTAAATATCTTTGATACTTATGTGATCTAAATTCTGTGAGTTGAGCAGTTTTATCTTGCAACAGTGGTTATCTCAATTTTCTTTACATAAAATTGCCAAAATTATATCTCCAAGATCTGATTTCAATCAAAAGACTCTTATTGCTTCTGAAAGACTTTAGATCAGATTCAAAATCATGACAAGTGAAGGAAAATATATTAACAGTGAATATTTGTCAAGGGAAGCAAATATTATTTAAAAGAAAGACTACATAGAGTGAAAGCTCTGGTATTCAGCATCAAAATTATACAGTGATGCAGCTTTTACATTCACACTGGCTCACGTTTGTTCACAACTTAAAGTACAGCTACCTATTAGGTGTTTTCCCAATATCACTTTCATTTTGCGGTCAGATTTTAATAAAAAAATCTTGGAAACTGATGAATGAAAGCAAAGACATAATTAAAAATATTTGAAAACATTATATCACAATATTGTATAACAATGGATTTTCACATTCTTTTTAAAATGTGTGTTACACAGATACCTATTTTTGACTTTTCTTTTTTTTGAAGAACTCAAACCTCTGATATATAACATCCAAATTAGGAGGCAATTGCTATTTTAGATAATGATTTTATAACACTGTGGTGGGGTTTTTTTTGGCACGACTAAGAGTTCTGAAGTTTCCACATGCTTTGCACACTTCAAATGAGGTGAAAGGAGTGGCTTATTGTCAGTTTTCTGCTTTTCACATGTTTACTGAACTATGAATTTGCCTGGTTTTGCTGTAGTCTGTCCCTCACTTTCCAGAATTTGTCCAATACCACTTCTTAGGAATTTTGTATTGCTTTTATGTGGTGGAGGAAGAGCATTCAGCCACATTCACTGCACTCTGCCAAAAGTCTGAGAAGAAACAATGCTGCTTTTCATTCTCAGAGACTACGCCTATACTAGCAGGGATAGAGGCGCTTCTGAGTTCCTGGCTCTGAGCTGGAATATCCCCCAATTACCTCCTGTTTCCATATGGGGAACAACCTGGGCATGCACCAGCCTTCCCTCCCCATGTCCGGTTTTACGCTGAAGGGAGACGTGGCTTCTGCAGCCACAGGGAACCCAAACAAGTCCTCGTCTGTGGGATCAGGTTCCCAGACTACTCAGAGAGGATGTGGGCAAAAGGACGGTACTTACAGCTTTTTTTCTCTTCAGAAATCTGAGTGCCTAAACCCACATATTCCCTGTGAATTCAATCCTAAATGCCAGTTCTTTCATATCTAAGGCTAAAATGAACGCTTTGAAGTAAAACACACAAATGCTTTTACCTATGAGGTATTAATTACCACTCTAAGGACACGGTCATGTGATCTAAAGAAACCAAGTCGCTGAAATGTGGCAAGTGACTGCTTCTCTACTGAGCCATTGTATCAGACAACTTGTGTGCATTTAGCTTCTCTTCTCAACTGTGAACTGAGACACATTCATCAAAGCTACAAAATCCAGTGAGGTATAACACTTACAGCCACTGGGAAAATACGTGTGCACTGCAAATCACCCTGCACCTTTTTCATCAAAATGTCGAGATTTAGGAATATTACATGAACTGGACCAGCTGTAGGTCTTCTCTAGTGCGGCCTTCTCCTGTTCTCTCTGCCTTTTGTCTAACAGAGAGCTGGAAACCAACTATTTCAAATGTAAGCTCTTAAAAATCATATCCCAGTCGTTTCATTTGCTCTTGGATGACTGCCATAATTATATTGTTCCTATTCAGCAAGCGCGGATGGTCCATATTTATTAACAGAGTGCTTAGCTGTATGGGGACATACAGCTCTCTTAGAACATTTCAACCTACTGCTTATATCTAATACTGCCTTTGCACATAACATTAGAGCAAACAATCACACTGTTTCCAAAGCAGCATAATAAAATGAAAAGTTCCAGCACTATAAATTGCTTAAAAACTTCTCCTGCTTGTGAGATTAACTCTTTGATGATCTCTTTTCTACTTATGATCCTTGTCTGATTCTCTCATTTTCTTAACATCAGCACTCTTTGGAAGATGCCTGGTTAATTAGAAGTCCTGTGGGACTTAACCTGCAGCTCCCTGATGGCAACTAAATTCATCTCTCCTCTCTAGGTAACCTAACTCAGAGTCTAATCTCAATGCTTGAAGAGTTTTGTTTTGGGGTGTTTTTTGTTTGTTGATTTGGTTTATATGTTTTTTTTCCTTTTTATTTTTAATTTAAATTTTACAGGAAAATCAAAGTTTTAACTGAAAGCTTCCAAGGTACTGACAGGAGCTTGATTCATCAGCTTCCAGCAATTTCCTTTCTTGATGTGGTGTAGATCGAAAAAAAGGAATTGTTCTTTGTTCTCATAAGTTACGTGTTTATTGATAATGATTTTCTACAAAGGTGTCTTTTAAGTATTCGTACACTTTTCAGTCAAAAATGAATGATGCTGATATTTTTCTTTTTTCTGATAATTTATCTTTAATATTATTTAATTGCCGCTTGCAAGGGTCTTGGAAAAGTATGATTTATTCACATAATGTACATTTTAGTGATATCAAGCCTAAGAAGCTTTATCTTTCTGATTTTGGTAAACAACTGTAAATGGGTCTGATATCTGAGGCCACTCCCCATGATAGCCCTGGTGATGCTGGCGTCACTCTCTTGGAGAAATTATTTCATTCACCTTAACAAAGTGAATTCAANGATATTTTTCTTTTTTCTGATAATTTATCTTTAATATTATTTAATTGCCGCTTGCAAGGGTCTTGGAAAAGTATGATTTATTCACATAATGTACATTTTAGTGATATCAAGCCTAAGAAGCTTTATCTTTCTGATTTTGGTAAACAACTGTAAATGGGTCTGATATCTGAGGCCACTCCCCATGATAGCCCTGGTGATGCTGGCGTCACTCTCTTGGAGAAATTATTTCATTCACCTTAACAAAGTGAATTCAATTTAACAAAGTTAACAAAGCACTGGAGTTACAGATGAGGGTAAAAAAAGTAACCATAAACAATTGCAATACAAGAATTACTGGTATTCTGCCTAAGCACATTTTCAATCAACTCCTTTAAAAAATTTTGACACCATCATTTTCATTGTTTTGAAAATCAGCTTTATATTTTTAAGCGCTGGGGACAATTCCAGAATCTGTGGTAAACTTTAGAATTACGAAAAATTCTTTTCTTGCAGACCATTACTTAATCTGTTTCCCCTTGTATCTTGTGATAACTTCAGCTTAGGTTTGCTCTCCACAAATCACCACACTTTAAGTTTGGCTGGGGATGCGAGTTTAATAAATGTTATGGTGGAACAGAAAACCCCTGTGGTGAGGGAGGTGTGAAGCAAGATTTCAGACTTATCAAGGGATTTTTTTCCTCTTTGCAAGTCCTGTCTCAGTGGTCATTTTCCTCACTTAAAATATAGCACACCTGGACTGTCCTCTCCTTATAGCAGATGGCTGTGGAAATGGCACATTCTGTGATTCGTCTGCATAGGACTCTTTGTTTTATTTTCCTAAACTTTTCATAATAGAAAGCCATTGGGCAATTCAGTTATCCATTTTCTATTCAAGGTTTTGACAGCCTCATTTATTTTTTTCTGAATTAATTTTCTGATTAATTCCTGAGGAGCTGCTGATGTCACTTGGTTTGTTCAGCTGGGAGGAGACTGAGGGGAGAACTCATTGAGGTCTTCATCATCCTCACAAGGGGAAATGAAGGGTCAGGTCCCAATCTCATCACTCTGGTGACCAGTGACAGGACTTAAGGAAACAGCCTGAAGCTGAATCAGGGGAGGTTTAGTTTGGATATCAAGAAAAAGTTCTTCCCACAGCATGTGGCTGAGCACTGGAACAGGCTGCCCAGGGAAATGGTCAAAAAACCAAGTCTGACAGAGTTCAAGTGGTGTTTATACAATGATCTCAGGTAAATTGTGTGATTCTTGTCATGTGCAAGGGCCACATGTTGGCCACACATGTTGTCATGTGTGCAGGGCCAGGAGTTGGACTCAGCAATCCTGATGGATGGCTTTAAAATTTTTTAAGGAAAAATTTTGGCCCTAGAGAGCCAAATAGCATTTTAAACATTTTTAACATTTATCTATTTACATTTACATCCTATTTAGGAAATTTAGCTTAGTGCATTTTTATGTCTACACTTACTGCTTAATACATCTGTGGATCTCAGGCAAAACAGACTGTGGAAAGATGATTAATTGTGCTATGTTTTAATTAACTTTGCCTGTACAACTCTCTCTAGCCATTGGCTGATAGTTTCCAGAAAAAAATACTAATACTC
Organism: Anthoscopus minutus; assembly: GCA_013399455.1. Lineage (NCBI taxonomy): Eukaryota > Metazoa > Chordata > Aves > Passeriformes > Paridae > Anthoscopus > Anthoscopus minutus. Next base: position 11,665 of record VWYI01000160.1, on the reverse strand, counting down.
TAGTGTAAAGTACTCTTCTATGTACTACTTCTTCACCATCAACTTCATTTAAGCTCATATTTCTAGGTGCTCACATTGTAGATTCTTAAAGTTGAAATGAGGAAGACTTTTCCTCCATCTGTCCTGCCAGAATCCCTAAAACCTGATCATAACTAAAAATCAACGTCAAAACTGACTTTTCAATACACCATCCTGACTCTTCACTGCAGTTGCTTAGTTGAAGTAGATCTCCCTCCCTAAACCCTCAGGCTGCTGGAGCATCCTTGAGACATCCTCAGGCCTGGATTGGAGATATTTAATGCAGATTCTGTTGTAGAAGGAGATGGATGACAAAGCAAAGCAATAGGACAAAACATGAAAAGAGAGTCCAAGTACTGTGTCTGTAACTCTTCTAAGGAGCTGCTAATTTTTCTGTTCTTCGCCTTAGTGACCTCACCTTTGAAAGATAGAAAAGGAAGCCTTGGAGGAACACATTTAGCTCCTATCCTCTTTCCCCAAATGATAAATTTAGAAGGCCAAAGTATCACCTGGATGTATCATTCCTTTAGCAGAAGTGGATCAGTAACACAGAACAAAGTGTCATTACCTGGTTGTGGGAAGGGGGAGGGGTCTGTATTTTAATTCCAGCTTACTTCTGGATAAGTAACAATGTGTTTCAACATTTGTATTAATTTTGCAAGCTCTTAATGCATTAAAACAGTTATACATGAGAGAAATTGATCGGAATGGAATCAAGCTTTTTAATTTCTTTTTGGAAGAAAGTATTTATTTACTTCAAAGTGTTAACCCACACCTGAAATCACATCCTTATCCTTTTCCCATGTTTCGAACACCTGAGTCTAGACTGCCAAAGGGACCCTGATGGTTCCTTTAGATTCTGCCCATTCCAGTTGTTTGTCACAATCAACACTTCAACTATTTTGATGAGCCACAAACTGCATACTGGAATTTTTTGGTTCTCGTCATGTAGTCTTGCTATGTATTGATGTTTTTCTGTTTGTTCAGTCTCTTGCATAATTTGGAATACTGTAGATATATCATGTATCACCGATTCACTGCCATGACTTTGCTCAGACCTTTGAAAGACTGTAAGCCTAGCAAATAATTTCAGTTATAGAACAGGAGAGCATTTGTGTTTGGGGTTTTTTTAGTTGGGTTAGTTTGGGGTAGTTTTGCTTTTTTCAGAATAGCAGGTGCATTTTTAATGAAATAATAGTTAGTGACAGGTATCTCAAAGTAATTCTTACTTTTTTTTCCCTATAATGCTCCTGAACTACACAAATTAATAGATGTCTGCCAAGATCAATTTAAATGCATGCTTGTGGCAAGTTTAAACATTTTACATATATGAAATGCATTTAAAAGTGATTTGATCTAATCCACAGTCTTTCATCCACTGTCAGTCAAAATTACAGTTCACAGCTATATCCATGCGGGACTAATTTCTTTTCAATTAATTTTTAAACTGGACATGACCTGAAATATAATTTCAAATAATTGATGGGCTGGGGGCTGTGTTAAATATGGGCATTTCATTAATATGCAAAGCAGAGTTTGTATTATAATATCCCTAACAAACAAACTTTAAAAGAATCAATACCAGTATTCTCAAGAATTATTCTGCAACAGCTATTCATAAGGAAAATGTGTAATAAACTTGCACAGAATAATCTCTTTTGCTATGTGAAGGCTAGGTAAGGCACATTAATGTGCAAATAGAGTTTTTCACTTTATTTTATACAGAAAGAAACAAATTGCCAACTCTAAACAGGCCACACTTGAAATTTTCATTTGCCTTTTCTAAATTAAAAGATTTCACATTTGTCATGAATTTAGTAACACAGGATAACTAGGGCTGTATGACTGATTTATCTGGTGGGTTCCTATTTATGACTGACAAATGAAGCCTCAGGCTTGTGAGGACTCTGGATAGCACCATTGCCAGCAGCCTGCAGAGAGAGTGTCTTCTCTGTGGCTGTAGAGGAGATCAGTCATAAGAAGGAAACTCATTTCAAAACAGGAGTCATATGTGAAAGACTCTTTTCCTCTGAGCAAGAAAATTGGTCAGCCAGGTTGAAGCATCTAAGGATACAAGGTTTTCATTTGAACACTCAGAGCTGCTTCTTTCTCTTTCACTGTGCTGTTGCTTTCCCCCCTGCTAAGAGGGTAATATACAACTCATCTTGTGATTTGAGCAAGCAAAAGTTAATTGTAGTAACTCAATGTGCATGATTATCTGAATCTCTTGTGTTAATATGTTTATTGTTTTTACGCTCATCTGCTTTTCTTTTTTACAGCTCAGGAAATCAAATAAAAATTTCACTTTCATATTTTCCAGACTCACTGTTTCATACATTTTTCTATGGTTTTCAGAGGGATTCCATTAACACACACAAAGCCAAAAACCAAAACCAAAACCAGCTAGAAAAAGAAAAAGAAAAACAAAAACAAAAACAAACATACAAACAAAACACAAAAAAACCCCAAACCACAAAAAACTAGACTGGCTGGAGATACCAAGAATGATACACTGCAACACTGAACGTTAAAATAACCAAAACCAATAACATTCTTTTTTAATTTACTAGGAAAATGTTCTTTAAGATATCTTCTTTAATTACATAGGATACATAAAGGCCAGGTTCAGTGTCTGTCTTCATTTTTTGGATTACTCCGTATGCCAAAACAGTAGGAAATGACTTTGGAGCTACTCCTTCACAAATAACAGTTATTTGACAAATAACATATCCAGACATTTTCCCACTGCACTGGTGCCATAGACACTTAACAGCATGTTCTGCTCTCCAGAACATTAAGTTTTGATATCTCTCCTGAATATCAGTTTTCATTTGGGGAATGTGGGTCTCTAGTAAGTGCCTTTTCATCCAAAGTAAAATTATTTCCTTGTTATGTTCCTTTTGGTTGAGATTACAGACATTGATGGTTATTCTTTGTCCCACTTTGTCATATAATCCTGATACTGAAACAATATAAAAAAATCTAGGAAAAGTATGGAAAAGCCCATGCTTTATTTGTGAATATTTTTCCTGAAATATGTCCTAGTTTTGTGGCTATTGATAGAAATCTGTGTTTGTAAAGAAATTACTTGAAGAGGCTTCATACTCATAAGCTAAAAATCATTCCAAATAGTAATAAGGTAACACGCCAAATGACTATTTTTATGAGTCCAACAAGTGGTTTTCACTTCATAATAGCCAATTCTGTTATTATCCTAAGATGTGATGTTTTACAGAGAAATGAACTAAAAATAATATCCACTTTTGTAAACTGCTAGTTCAGGTTGAATATCCTGAAATAAATAATAAATTGAAATAGCAGAGTCATGATGATAGTTTAGGAAAAAATCTTATTTCTCTCTAAAATCCTGAAAGGCCTGTCTCACAGTGCCTCTGGAGTTCTATTTCCAGCTGTGGGAGAGATGGTGCTTTCCAATGTCCCAGCTCCCACATACAGCCTGAGGCTCTCTCATCCAGCAAGTCGGACACAGCCCCAGAACACATGAAATACACTGGAGCAGAAGTCTGAAGTGGTCCCCCAGCACTCCCATGCTCACCTCCATAAAATTACAGCACAAGGACCAAAAGATTGTTCTTTCTCAAAAACAAAGCCAAGTAGGACAACTTTATATTTATTTTCTTGTGGTTCTCTCTTTCTGTTTTTGTTGGTTTTGCTGAGTGCAGTTACTGCACATGATAATCTTGTTTTAACCTCTGGCATTGAACTTATAGATCATAAGTGGACCAATATTTCATCCGATACAGGAAAAAATCCTGGATGGTATGATGAAAAGAGCATTTTCAAATTAATGCTACAATAATCAATAAAAATAAAGGAGAACCAGTATGTGGCTAGGGTCATGGATGTGAGAAAGTAGAGACCTACAGTCTGGCCTTAGCAGTGATAATTTTTGCAAATTAATTTATTTGAGGGGATGCATTCTTCATGTCTATATTCTTCATGCTTCATTATACAGGCAAGCACATGACCTACCACTGTAATTTGCAAGTGAGCATGATGTCATTTTAATGAAATATCAAACAGGGCAATTCAGAAGGAAATGCCTACTATAAAAGAGCTATTAAATAATACTTAGCAATTATGGAGTGATTTTCTACTTCAAAGCCCTTCACAAACAGTCACTAATGAATTTGCATAACCTCTCTGTGAAGAGGAGGAGGAGGAGGAGGAGGAGGGACGAGAGGAAAGCACAGAGCACAGAAACAACTTGCCCAAGACTGCAGATGACATGAGCATCACAGCCCAGATCAGAACCTGGAACCTGATGACTGTCAGGCTACATCATCCCATTATGCTCTCAGCCTAGTAGGGACTTTAAAAAGTCCTTAATTCCTTTAAATAAAGGTTAGTATCGATAACTCAGCCTCAGCTAACAAAGTCAGTTCCTAGTCACAGTTATTTTCTTGTCTTTGCACAAGGCTGTTCAGACTAGGATCTAATACAGTGCCCCCCACAGCCCACAAATCTTTGCCCTCAAGTCTTCTTACAAAAGAATACGAAAGGAATTGAGACACATCATTGCCTGATCCTGGCAAACAGTCAAAATGCACTTGTATATCCATTGAGACCAAAAATTCTGAAAACATTCCTATTTACTCCAGTTTAGAAATCCTCCTCATAGCACCATCCACCCACAGGTGTCTGCAGCACAGTAAAGAATGAATGTTGTAGCTGCTTGAATCTCCTAGGATCTCACAGAATCACAGAACAGGTTATGTTGGAAGGGACCACATCATGTGGTCATCTGGTCTAACCTCTGATCAAACAGGGTCATCCCAGAGCACATGGCACGGGATTGCACCCACATGGTTCTTCAGTATCTCCAGTGAAGGAGAATCCACACCCTCTCTGGGCAACCTGTTCCAGTGCTTGGCTGCCCACTCAAGAAAGATGTTCTTCCTTGTGTTCCAGTGCATCAGTTTCTGCCCATTTTCTCTTGTCCTATTGCTTGGACAAGGTTGGCACCACCTACTGGGTGCCCCCACCCTGGATGAGCAAAGATTTGATTCCAGATAAGTATTGTTAAAGTGAGAGGCGTGGGTCTGGGGCCCTGGAAGAGTGAACCCCTCCCCTCTGCCTTGGGGGAGGTATTCCCTAAACCCAGGAAAGGTAAAACTCCACCCTTCCTCTATAAATCCCACTACCCTGCCCCTGTTCAAGGTTCTCTGCCTCTGGATTAAGATTAGTGTGTTCCTGTATTGGTGACACCCCAATAAATGGAGTTTTGAGTTTAAACAAGCAGAGACCCATCTTGTTGTGTCTCATGCCAGTCACCAGACCTCCCTGGACTTGATCCTGCAGCCATAGAATCTCACAACCACCAGTACTGGCATCGCCGAGCAGAGCGTGGCTCCATCCACTTGACACCCATCCTTCAGATACTTATACACATCGATGAGGTTCCAGCTCAGTCATCTCTTCTCAAGGCTGTATAGGCACAGATCCCTCAGGTTTTCCTCATAAGAGAGATGCTCCAGTCCCTCAATCATTTTTGTTGCCCTCTGCTGGACCTCTTCTCCAGGATTTCCATGTCTCCTTTGCTTCAGGAGCCCAGAACTGGATACAGCTCTCCAGATGTGCCTCACCAGGGCTGAGCAGAGGGGCAGGATCACCTCCCTGCTGGAAGTGTTCCATCTGATGCCCCCCAGGATCCCACTGACCTTCTTGGCCACCAGGACACACTGCTGGCTCATGGTCACATGGTTGTCCACCAGGACCTCCAGGTCCTTCTCCACAGAGCTGCTTTCCAGCAGGTCAGGTGCCTGTACTGGTGCAATTCTCTGCAGGATTCTGCTTTTGCCTTCGATGAATTTCAGGCAGTTCTCTGCCCATCTCTCCACCCTGCTGAGGTCCTTCTGAAGGGATGCATGGCCCTCTGGGGTATCAGCCATTCCTCCCAGCTTTGTGTCTGCTAAACATGAGGAAGAGGCATCTCCCCTCTATCCAAGTCATCAATTAATTCAATCCATACTGGGCCCAGTATTGAATCCTGGGAGACACTACAAGTGACAGGCCCCAGTAGACCCTGTGCCACTGATTACAACCCTCTGGGATCTGCCAGTTCTCAATCCACCTCATAATCCACTTATCCACTCCACACTTTCTGAGTTTGCCTATGAGGATGTTGTGAGAGACAGTGTCAAAAGCCCTGCTGAAATACCAGATGTCTTTTAAAGTTACTAGTTAGCAACAATGCAGTCCACATCTCTGCACAGTTTTCCCTCTTTAGTTTAATATCAAAACACTGGTGTTTGACAAACCTCACTGCCATGTAAGACCAGATACCATTTGACATGCAAGTAGTGATTGGTCAACATTCCCTAACCTAATGGTAGTGGCTGCTCTTAAAATCTCAAACCAGCACTACTTGCAATGATTATGTTCATTTTCTTTGCTCACAACAGAAGAAAACATATCTCTTGAAAAAGAGCAAGTTTTCTACTGTGTTAAATATCAGGAATTGTACTCTTTTTTTCCCAAACTTAGAGTTGCAATACCTATGTGTATGGATAGATATTCTGATTCAGGTTAATCTATTCATTTATCTAAATCTTGAGAACACAAGGCAATATGCCATCCTTGACAATACTTTTAAGAATTCATAACCCTATATTTTATATTTTATAAAATATATTTTACAAAAACAATTTGAATGCAGGCGTTGCATTACACAAATAGCAAAGGCTTTCTGATGAAGCTTCCGAAATTCTGTGGATTAGCCAAATAACAAGATACTCAGTCTTTCTTAGCTTATCTTTCCATTTCTTTCTAAGAACCTTGAGATCAGCTTCTATATGAAAAAGAGGCCTCTTTATTCGGACAGTTTACTGTGGAAAAGAAACAACCCCAAAATTATTAACTGCAATTCAGTCCAAACATTTTTGAGGACCCATAAGTTTGGATCTCGCTGAAAACCTGCAGATATTTCTATATATTAGTCATCACTTTACTTTATGCACATTCTTTGCAGTGGTGAAAGGGAGCATGCTCAAGACACAATATCCAGTAACAGCAATCAGTGTTCCACACAGCCACCCAAAACAGCAACTGGGATAGATGTAGAAATACTTAATACAGACTCTTTCTGAGATATATGTGTATATATATATATATAAACGAATGCATAAATATTTCAATTTAAACTTGAAATCCTTTCCTTTCTCCTCCTTACAAAGAGTTAAAATACACTTTGAAAGCATTGCTTTACTATAAGTTTGTGAACTGTAGAATTTTAGAGATAATGTATTTGTGCTGGAAAGATTTTAATCTTACTTAAATATGATAATCATAATGGAGTTGCAGGGGGACTGCCTGAAATTTTGTGTATTTATTTGAAGGATATGCTTCACTGGTTTAATGACTGCTCCTCACTGGGAAAGATCTGCCATTCTTTGGATCAGATGTGATAAAGGTATAGATGGAATGCATTGTAACACACATTTTTGTGTTATTGTGCGGGGTATTTGGACCATATATGTACAAGAGAAGTAAGCATTTAATAACTCGCCCATTACCTGTCTCCTTACAAGAATAATGTAATTTAAATGGATGGGTATAATGTATTTTAAATACTTTTGGAAATAAGTTCAGTGTGAATGTATCCTTAAGTATTATTAGCTTTTCCTAAAATTTGTATTTGTTTCAGTGAAATCTAAACTGTAAAGTCCTGGAGCAGCTCAGTGCCCCATCTGCCTCTCCAGTTGTACCCTTTGTGGCTGCTGCAATTCATCTTTCCTCCTGGAACATCGAATAAACAAGCCAGAGAGCACTCACAGCATGACTCCACAATGAAATATTTGACTAAGGTTAGGACATCTGGGAAGAGTTTGGGGACAGCTTCAGGTCTGGAACTACGTATTTGAAACAAAATAATTGTGTTTGGCACTTTTGGTCTTGATTTGAACTTCTTCTTTCTGCCAGCTGGGTAAATTCACTCATGGCTGGGTTGTACTGTGGCGTCTGTGGTTTGCAGATGTATGTTCTTGTCCATCACTTCATTGGCACACCCTGTATTGTCTTCTTCTCTTGGAAGATGTCTGCATAGCTAAGGGTTTTTTTAAGCTTGAAAGCATTCTGAAATACAGCCTTTATTTTCATAATGTAACATTTACATGCAGTAGCTAGTATTAATTGTTGTTCTAAACTATTTCAGATTCTGAAGCATCCATGCAACTTCCAAATTTTATCAGTTTTCTAAAGTTACTATATTTTCTAAAATTTGTTAAAACCAAGACAATTTTTCTGATTCTCTTAATTGGACCGTTTCCATTTTCTCAAAATCTTGTTTCCTAAGAGCGAATTATAAGTAGGGAGGTTTTGTGTTATAATCCATTTTAACTGTATTTTTAATGTGGTTGTAACAATCACACCAGAGACAACAAGTTGGGAGGAATGTAAAAAAGGAAACAACCTGATTCGAATTTTCCTTTTCCTTAACTGGATTTTGCAACACTAAAATGCATTTCCCTTTGTTTTCCAGAGTTGAATATCTGTATAAACAAAATAAGGACATGGTGACTTATCTATTAATTGACTGGTGAATGTGATGGTTGAAGGAAACAGACAAACTTAAATATATCCATCAAATTCTAAACCCTCAAAAGCTTTGAGAAAAATAGGAATTAGACTCCAAATCCTTTGAAGACCTAGGGAAAAATGGCATAAATAAGGTAATCAATCTAATATATTATTAATCAAAATTAAAAATTCCCTTATATTGTCAATGTATACAGTTGTAATAATAGTTTTCCAAAAGCAGATTATTCAAGAAATCATAGACTTTTGGCACCAAAGAATTAATATCAGCTCTTTCCCTCTATTGACCTTTGCAAGATTACTTCCACTTTACACCAGTAAGAAAAAATTAAAACAAAATTCCCCCCTACAAGAAGGTTATCATTCTGATGAGACCATTCCATTCTGTTTGGTTATAGCTTATAGGACACCCATATCACATGAACTTCTGCTGCACATGATATTTTCCATTGTTTTGCAGAAAACAAACACAGGGACATTTGTAGCACACATTTGTCCTTGATGAAAATATACTGAACTCAGTAGCAATGAGAAGTAAACATTCATCACTGAACCAATTTATGTTAGACAGCTTTTATAGTCAACAGAATGAAAGAAGCATTTTCAGGGTGGGATTTACCTCATCCCAATGACTCATATGAATCTCATTGCAGGCATCTGGAATTAGACCATATGTATCTCGACCTCAGAGACACCAGGCTATGGTCTTCTTTGTATCAGGACCATCTGCAGAAGCAGGAAAGTCTCTTATGACTGCAAAACTGTGTGAGACTTCACAACTGTGAACATTTAAGAACAGCTGCAGGGAATGAAAGCAGAGTGTTTCAGATAACTCATGTATACCACTGGCAGTTTTTTTTATTCAACATCTATATCAGTCATGAGTGCTCAATGCAGCCTTGCTCATTAAAACACCTCAGGTGCTAAGCTAAAATCCAGTGAGGCAAACACTAACCATGCCCAACTTGTGATGTAAAACCATAATTTGAACATATCTCACTGAAAGCACTTTCCTAGCTCTCATAATTCCAAGTTACAGGAACATTTCCATAACTTATCAAGCAAATGTTTTTGCACACAGTTCAGCTGAACTGTCTTTACTCAAAATGTTAGACACAACTTTCTCTTTTCCAGAACTCAGTTCTGGAAAATTTCAGATCCAAATAGTCTCAGACATATAAAATATTATTGTGGTGGGAATTGTTATTTTGTCTTAGGTGTAGAGGATATGGGAAATAGCATTCAGCACACTGAGAGCTTACTTGAGAGAGGATTAGAAGCTGAAAAGCATCCTGAAATTTAGACAGTGGTCCATCATGTCTGTTTTCTCACACTAACCATATAAGTAAATCTTCATATAATTTTTATACTATGTTATGGCTCTGCTCAGAGAAGGCTGAAAAGTAAGATATGGCACCAGTGTTTTTCTAGTAGGAGTCCAATGACCAAAATAGTCCCTCAGGAGATGGGAGATGCTGTCCCACTCAGGAGGGTTCTATTTCTGTCTCTTCATAGGACCATAACTGCAGAACTGCATGGCTTCCCAACCAAGAACATTTTTCATTCATCTTTTCCTTCCAGTGGAGAGCTATTCAACCACTGCTAGAGTGGGTACCAGACAGAAAGCAAACAGAACTAATCTCATTTGAGTGGAGTGGATGGGATTGGGAACTCAAGTAGGAGCTCCAGAAACATCCTTCCAAATTCTTTTGTGTGCCAAGTGCCCCTCAAATGCAATATCCTTATCTTCCTTCATTCTACTTAATGATTTTGTGTGGTTTCCCACACATACATCCATTCCAGATGACAGAAACAGCCTATAGCAAAAGGCATACAGATACTGAAGGCTTCTCTATCATTTATTTATTATCATTATTCTCTCAAAATTAAATCATTTCAAAAAGGTTGAGATAATTTTTGCTTAGTACATAGGGACTTACTGTTATTGAAGCAGTGATACCAGATGTCAGTTGAAAACTTGGGGTTTTTCTTCTTCTAAGGGAACAAAAGGGTCAGGAACAAAAGAATCTGTGTTTTAAACTCTGCTCCATTTAGCTGCATGGGCCTTTTCAAATAAAAATACACCAACAGTTTTTTGTTCTACTTCTGAAAAAAAAGGTATGAATACTATAATTTAATATTAATTAAAAATACAATCAAATATTTATTTTAATCTGGTTTATAGTCTTATCCTTAGATAGTTCCCCACAGAACAGCATATCCTCATGTCAGAACCAGTCACTCAAGTGTGCATGTCTTTCCCAGATTAATTATACTGGCATTTGATACATGTATGGATCTTTCTCTCTATAGGGATTCTAAGTAATTTCTACAAGGAACTCCAAGCCTAACTACCCAGATAATACCTGACTCTAGGGAACTGGAAAAAAAGATAGCTTTATTTAAATGGACGTTAGTTTATGCCTGAAGAAATACATGAGATTATTTTAACAGATATATTTTTATATATTAATTTTCAGGTTTACAGCTGATGTCCTAATCATCCCCAGTTACAAATGGACTTAATAGGAGCAAACTCAGTTGAAAATTCCTGACTTACAGAGCCAAAAATTAGAAGAGAGTATAGAATTCAGTTCGGAAATTTCTGATACATTCAGAAGAATTAGTATTTGGATTAAGTTAATGCAATTATGTTAGATGTTTCTTTGGCAATTTTAAGTTTTTTACCTTTTTGAGAGAGCTCAGAAGGAACATGGTGATTTCTTGAATTCTCTATTCACATGGTAGTTTGGATTTATAGCTGCAGATCTGGCCACTCTTTAGTGAAATGCCCCTCACAACTGAAAGGAACCGGTTGCAAGATAATATGCTGACTGCCATGGATTCTCTGCAAGATTTGAAGATCAGCCCATTATTTTGATTGCTTATGCAGCTTAGAAAATGTGGTCAAAGTGAAGTAGTTAAAGTAGGATCTCCACAAGTTTACAAAGAATAAGGGTCCTTTTACTTTCGGTAAGTGCCATTGCCATATGCATATATGCAGGGACTCATGATTACCCACAAAGACATAAAATGTAAACCCACAATAACAACACAATTATGGAAAAGAAACTTCAATAAATATTGTATT
>VWYI01000158.1:0-91328 GCA_013399455.1 Anthoscopus minutus | reverse complement strand
TGTTTGTTCAAAGGAGCAGCCCAGTGTGTGCTCAGCACTGGTGTGATCTGGCTCGTCCTGTGGGGTCTGAGCTTATCTCGGATTTCCGCCTCTGGTGATGTTTTTCTTTAATAAAAACGAGTTGATTTTTTTGTCCATTCTAACAAAAGTCGTTCCCTTGTTTTTACTACAAGGTGATGAAGACACAACAATCCTACTCCAGTTGGGAACTCAAGGACATTTTTTCCAAACTTCAGGCTCAAAGTAAAAACAAGGTGGAAGGAAGAGAGGTGGGCAAGTGGGACTTCTATATGCACCCAATCATATAAAAAATGTGTGATCTTGGGACTGGGCCCCTCCCTTTGCCTCCATTTTGGGGCCATCCAGACGGAGCTCTGTTCTGTAACGTTGGTACTGTGGCCTTTTGAAGGCCTCAAAAAATACACTTTATTCTCCTTAACTTTGTCTAGCTTCTGTTCTAGGTCTTCCAGGCATCAAATGTTGCTTGGCAGCTGGGGCAGAAAATTAAACATCTGTTTATTGTTCCTTAAGGTTGCTGTCCCCAAGGAGTTTTTATCCCCTGGCAGATTGCTCCACCAGCCTTTCCCAGGTCACCCAGCTTTGTTGTCCATGAGCACCAGGCAGTCTCTCACGGAAGAACTTGGCCAAGTTCCATTCCCTGCACTGCTGTTCTGATTCCTGCACCTTGCTAAAGCCAGCTGGTCAGACGCACACCAGAGTATTTCAGATCCACCTAACCCCCCAAATCAGGGCAAACTGATGGCACAACACCCTGGTGGTGGAATGATGCAGGGCTAGAGAGGAAGCACCTGCCCTCAGCAGATGCTCCAGGAATATCCAAGAGGAGTCAATGTTCTCTGGAGCTGAGCAGTGAACAGATGATGGTGAAAACAGGAGAGTCAGCAGGGAGCTCCCTGGTGTTAGTGTCACACAGATACTGCTGGGTGGAAAGTTTTCTCTCTAAGAACAGACAGATCTCTGGGCAAAAGTCTTTTCTGCCACTGCACACATGAGACCAGGAGAGTTCTGAGTGCTGAACGCCTCATGTGCAGTTCAGTGGTGATGGGCAGAGCTCCTTTGAGCGCCCTTTTGAGGCACTGACTGGAAAAATTAGGAAGGTAGAATCTTTTTGCTCTTGGTTTGTTGCCCTGAAACTACAGCCTTCTGATAAGTGTTTTCATAGTTCTAGTCCACTTTCTCATGAGTGTTCTGTAAACGTGAGTTGTTTACCACATTCCTTCTAAGAAATGTCTTTTGATGGACTTTTGGTTGGACCAGTGTGATTGGAAAGGTGGTAACCTGGTCATGATCCAGAATCTATAAATACCAAAGTCGGAGAATAAACGCCCTTCTTTCTTGTTCTAACACTACATAGTATTTGTGTGGTTCATTCTGTGTCCTCTAGCAACATTGGCTTTACTGCCTAATGAGACCATCTGCACAATAAACTTAGCACTGAAGCTCAGTGAAGGAAGAATAGCCCTTTAAAATCTCAGATCTTTGCTTGTGACTGAAAAACACTTTAAAAACAATTACAAGAATAGTAGAAAAATAAGGAAGACTACAAATCCGTCGTTGCTTTTTTGCATCTGCATCTTGACTGGGCTTCTGAGGCTTCATTGATGTTTTCTTCTAGCAGGTAAAATAAAGACAGAGGAAACCTGGTCCATTTTTAACCCTGAAAAAAGCATCACTAGCACACACAACATGCATTCCTACCACTGTTACAAGGTGGAGACTACTCCAAAGCTCACCAATTCCAATTTTGCTTAAATATTGCCTGGCCCAATCCCTTAAATACCTCTCTGTGGTCTTTAAACAAAATCCTCTCAAACCTTTAAATCCAAGGATAAAGAGTGACATTACACTGAAGACTTTCTTTCTGGAGTCTGGGATTCCTTCTTTCATTGCTTTTCCTCCTCCTGGAGGGCTGAAGGGCTCTAAGGAGGCACTGGAGCCTTTCTCAAGAGCACTGCATGGATTTTGTAGAGGGCCACCGTGTGCTGGCAGTTCTGACCCAAGACAGGCAAAACAGGCATGGAAAGGGTAAGGAAACATTCCTAAGTAAGAGATTTAATTCTGCACCTGTACTTGGGACTGTCTGAGTCTCCTGAATTTCTGAAGTTTTCCTCCACCATTTCACATGGACACAATTGCTCCTCATTTTCAGTGTTTTCATGTTTATCTTTAGGCAAAGGCAGATATTTGTAAAGGGAAGAGGAAAGAAATCATCCCTGCAGGGGTGTGTGCTTCCTACTCATTTTGATAAAATTTTTACAGCACAGGCTGTGCTTGTAGCTGGCAGCCACAGGTTGCGTCTCCCTCAGGGCAGGAACAGCTTCATTTTCTCCTGACACAAAGATCACAAAGGTTTGTGGCATAGGAGCAACTTAACCTGCCCCATTTGTTGTTGGAAGACATCTGGGCCTGTCACACTCAGAAAAGGCACCATTAGTAGAACAGATATTTTCTTAAATGAACGAGTGTCCTATGAAAATACACCATTAGAAAAAGCCTGAAACATCTTGAAATGCTAGATTGATTTACCAAAAATCTTGGGGTTTTTTTTCCAGTTGAAAAGAGAGAATAAAAGGTGTTGTAACACCTTGAAAACCTCCTGTTGTAGCAATTTTCTTTTGAATGAAATGTTTTTCTAGTTTTGGTTTGTGTTTATTTATGTTCCTGTGTATATATGTGTGTATATCTATATATATATATTGATACAGATATAGATACATGACTTTTTTTTTGCTGAGTTCTAGTTATAGGGATAATTTTAAAGCACCCATCCACATTTCCATTGAGAAACCCAGGAAAAACTGTGTGAAATGACAGGATATTCCTCAGTGACTGACACTTCCTTGTGCATTAAATCAGTGAATTAAATAGCTTCAGAAAATACTGCTTTAGGAGGAAAGACAAGAAAATGAGGAGGAGAAGATAAAATAAATTAAGGGAAACATGTCCCTCATTTCCAAATGTATTGGGTCAGACTGGCATGGAGTTAGCCATCACATACACAGATCAATATTGTGTGTATTCCAGTTTAATGGTTCATAAAGTTATAAAATTTCCCAAATTTTGTTATAAGCCTTCATAAAAAGATCAGAAATGCCATAAAATGTAATAAAATATGGAATATAAGTTGACCAGGGACTCATAGTGATTTATAATAATTTAGATTGGAAATGAACCTCTGATGCCTCCAGTGCAAACTCCCACTGAAAGAGGGTTGGGTTCAAAGTTAGGGGAGAATGCCCAAAACATTTCCCAGCTGAGCTTTCAGTATCTCCAAGGATGGTGATTTTCCTGTTTCATTTCCAGCTGGTTCCCTTTCCTCCCAGCAGGTGCCTGATACTCCTAATTTCCAAGGCAGGGCTTCAGCAGTGCCGTGTTTGACCCAGGCTGCAGAAACTTTGGGCACTCAGGTGTGGACAGACCTTGGTCTCAGAACTGGAACAGTTCACTCCCCTGAATGTTACTGAGCTTCTCCTACGTTTTCTTCTCCACAGGTCTCCAAGCACTTCACTAAATACACAAACTTTAACCACAGATTGCTGTCTAACCAGCCATGGCTCGCCTTGGAAAGCATTTCCATTTCCTTCCCTGTTTCCATAACAGGAATCAGAAGACAAAATTCTTCTATCAGAAGTTGCCCATAACCTCAGAAATCACTTTTAGCATTTTTGACTCTCGGGTTGCTGTCCCAATCTCCAGACAGCATATTCCATATGAAAGACCCATAACAATCCCAAATCAAATGTATTAAGGCACTTAAAGAAGAGCTTAAAACCTTTGTTTAATCAGAAATACTAACATAAAATAATACATAAAATAGTCTGCCCACACTGGTAGAATAAAGAAATGGATCTTGCCTCATTGTAAGGAATTTGGACTTACTCACCAGTCAGTTAATCTTATTTCATGATAAGAACATGAAAAAATATGACAGAAAAGCTCAATGATGCAGTGTGAAATTATAAGTGGTTTTACTTCATAAAAAATAGTAGAAAGGAAAGAAAACCATAGTGATAATAAATTCCTCATTTAAAATAACCATTCCTAAAAAAGAACATTAGTTTTCAGGAATGAAATTAGGCAGAGACAGATAAATATCTACTGGTATAATTTCTTCCTGAACCATGTCTGACTCCAAATCTCAAAATTACCCTTAAAAATTGCAGATGCATTTTCATAGTTCAGAAAAAGTAATTTTTGTCTCAGGTGGGGAGTTATGTCAAGTTACTGTTTAGAGCTTCCTCTGGATCAAACAAGCTGTGGCGAACAGTTTTTGGAGGATCAGGAAATAACCCAGTGATACCTGGATCACCCATGTGACATTTCTTAGTGGACTCTCCCTGCAGGGTGGGCACCAGCAGCTGGAGGCAAGGCAGAGCTGTTCAGGTGGTTCTAGGGAACTGAAAGGTGATTTTAGACCAGAAAGACAACATTGGGTGATGACAGTTGGATAATGTGGTAGTGGAGAAGCAAAGAAGGAAAAGAGCAATCGCTCTGGTGTATGAGATGGAATTCCAAGAGCAAGATGATTCCTACAGCAATAAATAAAATAAGAGTTTCCTCCAGGAAGTAGCCCTGGACCCTGCCCACCCAGGAGAGCTGATCCTGGGTCCCTTCCCTTCCCTTCCCTTCCCTTCCCTTCCCTTCCCTTCCCTCCCTGAACCTCTCCTCTCCTCATGGTCTCTCTGGCTTGGACCCCTTTGTACCCCCAGCAGCCAACTCGGTGGTCTTGCATCTCTGCCATATCCAGTCCAGACTTTTGTCCATCCCAACAGAGACTGGCTTCCAAGTCTCTAATCTCCCGGACCTGCCCCTTATCCCACTGTTTTTCCATGCTTGTTCCTTCCCAAACCAGCCAAAATACTCCCTTTCCCATCTGATTCCTCCCCCTAACATCCTGGAAGGTGCCTCTTGTCTCCATTGTCTCTGTCACCCAACATGTGGGGCTGAGGCTCTCCTGGGAGCCCTGGGCCCAGCAGGGTCCTGGTTTTGCTCAGGTGTATGTATCGGGGTCTGTCACCCCACAGTGTTTCCCTGTGCTTCTCTGTGTGCAGGATAAAAGCATTTAACCACAGGACCTAAAGTCTCTTTAGAATCAATTGTCTCCTTATCTGCCCTCAGTTACTTCAAATGGCACTCCTGGCTCTTCAGATCTGTGGGGTTTTTTCCAACAATAGCATTTCTCTGTGTCTCTCCCTCCCGTTTTATTGACTGCCAGAGAAACACCCATTAAGCCCAGTTCATTTTCACACAAGGGCTTAGATCCTTGCTATATCTGTATTGCGGGCTTCTCTGGGCAAATTGCCTGAAAACTGCTTCAAGAACCAAAACCACTCCCTAAAAAACCCAACTGCCCAATACCCCAGACCTCCTGCTCTCAAAAACATTTTTATTTTCTATAAATTCTCCTTGGGCTGCAGACAAGCACCACACAGATGTTCAATTCCTTCATGTTGCCATCCATGTTTAGAGAAAGCTGCTTTTCTGAGAGGCTATAAAATATTTTATTCTTCAGCAAATGCTTATTTATTGATTTGCCTTTCTCATGCATCAGAAATCCTTCTAGTGTCTCCCTGGAGAAAGAGACATCTCCTTCTTGTCATCATAGTGATTCCTTTTTAGAAAACCTTTTTAGGAAACCTTTTTAGATTTCAACAGCCCCAAGCTCACTTCCCCCTTGGCCCTAATGCCCACTTGTTCTTGCACATGCTGCTGCCAGTGGGAAGAAGCTGGGGAATGTATGATTAATCTCACATCCCACATTTCACACAGAAATCAAGACAGGGTTGTTGCTGCCTACAGTCCTCTCTGGTGGAGCCAGACAGGCAAATAAAGTGGGGGACCAAGGCCATGTGCAGAAAAGTGGCTGGGGATGGCCATGATGTGGGGGCCTAAGTCACAATCAAGGTCAAACTTCCGAGGAAATCCTTGGCTCTTTCCTGCTGAAATGCAGTAGCTCTTCTAATGAAGAAAAAAATCTCTTCTTGGAAAAAGAAAAAAAGCTTTAAAAAAATCTCCAGCAGGATTTGGGACTGAGTATAAGCTTTGGGTAGAGCAGCATCTAACCAAGTTTTAAGTACTTTTATCTGTTACCGCTTTGGGGTTTTATTTTTAATGCTTTACCTACAGATTAGAACCGGTGACGTATTTTAAAAAGTTCAACCAGTGTAGAATAACTTGTGGCCTTTCAAGAAGAAAAGAGACACAGCCAAATAATCACCCATTTAGCTAAACCCTCATTAAATGCTTGCTGCCCTTGGGCCTCAATGAGATTCTAACAAAACCCAAGCAAGAATCAGTGGATCAGGGAACAAAAACCAATTCTATTTTTAAATTGATAATTGAAATAAGGCATCTCAGGTGGTTTGGAGTGGTTTGAGAGGATTTAATATAAAACCCTTCCTTGTGCTGGTTACCCACAGCTCCACAGTCCCACCAGCCACCAAAGAGATGAACTTGGGTGTAAATCCTGGGTTGTTTTTGTATCAAGGGGAGCGATAAAGAAAAATGAACTGATTGGTCTTATGGTGAATCTGCTTAAGCTTTTGAACCTTTTTTCACCCGATTCCTACTTATTGCCAAACCCCAAAAATCTCTAATTCCAGAGGATGCAAATGGCCAGGATTTGGTGTATTTTCATCTTGCAATATACAGATCCCCATTGCCTTTGATTTGCCTCCTCTCTGGACTTCCCTCCTGCTTCACTTTGCTGTCAACCCTGTGCCAGACTAATGCAAACGTGGTTGGAATTTTTTCCTTCTAAAACGTCCCAGACCAGCACTGAAACCCATCTGGGCTCAGCCCATGGCTCCACTGCTGACTTCCAGTGCAGGCTTGGCAGAACTCTCAGCTTTTCTTTATCAGCTTCCCCTTATCAGGTCTGTTGGCCATGATTGTGAGCCGTGTGAGATGGGAGACATCTCTCACTGCATTTCAGCCTCACATGGCACCGTGACCCTGATGAGAAACTTTTGTAGGGCTCAAAATGTGTTTTCTACACCAATGAAAGCTGGTGACCGGTGGCCTAAGGGTGCAAATATTCTCCTCAGCTTGAATAACTCAATCCATTTTCCTTGGATCATTTTATCTCTTTTGGGGATGACAATAACACAGGTCAGGAAGAAAAAGTAATTTTGAATTTCCTTGCAGCAGAGGAGGGTTTGGATGGGCTATTTGTCCTGCTACTTCCTCAGAAGGAAATATGAGTGCTCCTCATCTTCCATGGGACCACAGATACTCTGAGTTCAGGATTGCCAAGAGAATCTGTGTGAGCTGTGTATTCACTAAATTCCCAGTATTAATAAATTTTTGGGTTCTAGGGAAGTGTCTCAGCCAGGTTGGAAAGACCTTGGCTTGACAATGAGAGCTGACACCACTCTCAGGCAAAGACATCAACCTCTCCCACCACAACGCTGCACGCTTTAGTTTTGTGTTAGACCACTGAGTTTAATTAAAACCTGTCTTTAAGCTCCATAATTTATGAGGCTTCGGTTGGTGACACACGAAACCTGAGGATGAATCTAGGAAATAGCAGGGCTTTTCCTGCTGTAGATGCAAAAACCACACAGATAAATCATAATATGCAAACAGGGCAGCACAGGATTGAAATGTTGGCAAAGTGTGCACCTTCTTACAGCTTCATTGAGCTGCAGATGGACACCAGCCCAAGGTGAGTTGCTTTTCTCCATTAAAACACAAAGCCTGTACTTTACACTCCTCTGTTTTGCCTTTCTCTCTGTGTTACACAGTCACATTTGCATCTTCTTTACTATTCTGAGTTACATTCACCACTTCAAGTTTAAAATATATGGGATAACTGTGCATTAAGTAGATGTCTGTGCATACAGATATATGTTATTATGGGAAATTCCTATTTTTCAGGTTCACTTTGCAAGCACTAAAATCAGCTGTACATTCCTGGTTCCTTAATTTGCATGTTCACTTGCATGTTTACTTGCAGTCTTACACCTTTTTCATTAAAATTTACTTCCAGATCACAGAACATTGGCTAATCACCAAGCTGCTTGTGCATAATAAATCATCTCAACCTCTAAATGGAGATGTATTTTTTAAAGCAGATTTTAGCATCAATATTGAAGTTTATCTAATTAGCTGCATTCCAGTGGTGTTTTTTAAAGGAACAGAAGACAAGAGAAAATGGCCTCAAGTTGTTCCAGGTGAGGTCCAGAGTGGATATTAGGAAAAATCCTTGCTGAAAGGGTGGGCAACCATTGGAACAGGGAAGTGATGGAATCAGCAACCCTGGAAATGTTGAAAAATTGTGTGGGTTTGGCACCTGGGGACGTGGTTCAGTGGTGGACTTGGCAGTGCTGGGTTAATGGTTGGAACTGGTGATCTTAGAGGGCTTTTCCAATCTAAACAATTCTTTGATTCTGTGAATGGTGGAGTTTTAAGTTTGAACTTAAGAAAATGAGAGCTGAGCTGGGCTGACCATATTTACTCCAGAGGTTGCTTTTTAGGGCTGGCACTGATTACCAAACTCTTTCACCTTCACACAGGTGCATATGAGGCCTGATTCTACACCCAGGTGAGATTTCAGGTCCCAGAAAAAGCATTTTTCCAGAGATCTGTAAATTCACTTCTGCAGAGAGATGCTGGGCTTTAACAGATTTATTGGAAATCTTCCCTTCCTTCTCCTCCAATGACCAATATTCCTCTTTCACTATGGATGGAAGCTTAACATTAGGGGCCTAGAAAAGATTAATTTTAATTTTTGAAACAAATCCACCTCTGATGTGGAGTAGACTGGTATATGCCTCACACTCTTGGTGCAGAAGTTACCACTCAGACCCTGAAATTCCCTCATATTTAGACTTTCTCTTGCTTCTGTTTGGTTTTTTTTCTCTTTCTTTTTTCATGCCTGTTCTCCTGTCTTTTAGTTTCAGGACACATTAACTTAAGAAGACAATACAAGGAAGAAAACAGGTATTTAAAAAAATATCGAATTCCAAAGCTTGCATGAAAGAGCACCCTGCTGCAGGAGTAATTTTTGCTAAACAGATGCAGTTGGGAAATGAAGCCCTATTATAAGGGATCACAATTATTCCCTGCACAGTTTAGCAGCCACATTTGTCTTGACCTGATATTTCACATTTTATCCACATCGTGCTGGGAATTTAGAAAAAGGGTGAGAGGGGGAGAAATCCCTCTCCATGTTCACAGTTCATTATACATTCAAAATTCCTTTGAAAGCCTCTCACACTGAATAATAAGTTGCAAAGCTCTCCCAGTGCTCCCTGTCTCTGAGGCCACAGTACAAATCGTTTCCCAGTAATTATGGAGGGAAAAAAAAAAGGAAATTAATTATACCAATTTGAAAACTCCAGAATGACCTTGGAAAAACTCCAAAGGTCAGCCAGGATAGTCTTGTTGTTGTCCTAGACTGGATCCCACCTTTGTTACTCCTCTGAGGAATAGCCCAGTCTTCTCTCCAGTGTTTCTTATGAAGATGGAACTCTGAAGAATTTGGTTATTTGGGTTCAGCATATAAAAACCAGAACACACAGGATGTAGTGGGAGAGTGGGGGAGCTTCTGGGGAGCTTCCTAAGCAACATCTCCCACATGGGTGGGCCCTTTCTCTGTTCCTGACCTATGAACTTCCATCCACCCATTGCTGCCTCCGCAGCAGGGCTGTGTGTGTGATCTACTTTGGCAGAAAAATCCCCACACAAGAAATGGAGCTGATTTCCAGGATCAGCACTGTCCCATCCAGGCAGAGCCATGAGATCCTCCCTCACTTTTGGGGCTTACCAGAGGAGTGGGGTTGAATTCACCTGTGACATCCCAAATCTGCTGGAGTGAGTCCAGAGAAGGGAACGGAGCTGGGGAAGGCTCTGGAGCCCCGGGAGCAGCTGAGGGAGCTGGGAAAGGGGCTCAGACTGGAGCAAAGGAGGCTCAGGGGGAATTTCTGGCTCTGCACAGCTCCTGACAGGAGGGGACAGCCAGGGGTGTCGGGCTCTGCTCCCAGGAAACAGGGACAGGAGGAGATTAAGTGGTCTCATGCTGTTCAAGGGTAGGTTTAGACTGGATATTAGGGAAAATTTCTTCACTGAGAGGGTTGTCAGGCATTGGAACAGGCTGCCCAGGGCAGTGGTGCAGCCACCATCCCTGGAGGTGTTCAAAAGTTGTGTCAATGTGGCACTTGGGGAGTGATGGACGTGGCAGTGCCAAGGGGATGTTGCGCTCAGTGATCTTAGACAGCTTTTACAACCTGATTCTATGAGTCCATGATTCTAAAGAATTGCTCCTATAGTTTTAAGACAGAAAGGTGGTGGGGTTTTTTTGTTGTTTCCTGGGTGTTTCTCAAGGCAGAAGGACTCTTTGCTCCAGCCCCAGAAATGGGCACAGGGTGTTTTCACACAAAAAGATCCATCCCTTTCATAAACCCCTGGAAATGTCAGTCAATCTCCACAGCCACACATGAACTGTCAAATGAAAAACTTAAATACTGGCCAGCACAAAACTCTCTTGTCTCTTGTTGTGGGCGAGGGAAGAACTGTACATAAGATAACCAAAACTGCACATTTGAAGGTGACAGAAAAGACCAATTTTCCATTTGGTGAACATGTAGGAGCAGGAAGCAAGTTGCAACAGGAGAGGAAACACAGGCCAGGAATAAAGGAAGATTGAGGTAGCACATGGGATATCATGCAGTATGACAGCTTTTGCATCTTTTATTTTTCAAGCTGATACAGAAAATTGGAGGTTGGGTTAATGAGGATGTGGATATTGTCTGACATCCCAGGATAAGCTTGAAGGAGGCTTCTGTAGCTGGGATCCCAGCTCACAGCCCAAACTTCTCCCTTGCCCCATATTCCCTTACCTGTGGCCCTGGGGTACCCAAGGCAGAGCTTGCCCCATCCCCTCCATTCTCACCTGTCACTGTGATGCAGACACAGAGAGTCAGATAAGAGCAGCTTGGTTTTCCTTGATGCAGAGAGAAGCCTCTGAGGCAGAGAGAAGCCTTTATTTAAGCCTTTCAGCCCTTTTTATAAAGTGCTCTGATCCAGGTTTCACCTGATTGGCCACCTCTCTGGTGCCAAGGGTGGAACAAGAGAGAAAAACACACTCTGGACACCTGTTCTCATTCTCTTGGGAGCTGGGATCGATTTACAAACACAGTCCTTGAAGAAGAGTGTTCCAAACAGCTTTCCCTTGGGAACATCTCGGCCACTGACAGGCTAAGAAGCTTCCTCTAGCCCAGAAAATCATGGCCACACTCACCTTGTGGTGCCAAGAGCTGGGCAGAAGCAGAAGTTCCTCACATGTGGAAATCCAATAAGCTCTTGGGATTCCCACTGCAATTTTGGGGCTCCTCTGCCAGGGCTGCAGTGGCTCTCACTGAATCCTAAGGATTCACACTGAGCAGAGTCACTGAGGTCACAGGAACCTGAAATGGTTTGTTTAGGTTCAAAATTAAGCTGTCAGTCACAGCAGGTGACCCAGAGGGAGGAAAATGCCCATTATAAAGCAGGAAACTCAAGGGAGAGGCTGTGCCAAAGCAGAGGCAAGGAGGGCATCCAGCAGTGGGACTCGGCACCTCCTGCTTTTCCAGGCAGCTCTCGCTTCTAATATTCCATCTTCACTGTTTCCCCCACCATCTCATTTTGAGCTGCTGTGTGTGACATCCTTTCTGATGATTTGACATCCTTCCTGGTGATTGATTTGAGCTATTCTTATTTTATCAAATTAAAGGAGACAGAAAATACAACAAGAATTAACCACCACTGTTTGCAGAAGGCTAAAAGAGGCTTCCTGTAGAAACCTATGGAAAATAAGTGCATCAAGTCACTAAAACAGGACACAAGACACAGGATGATTGACAAAGGGCTTTTGTTCTCTTTGGTACAGCTAAGTCTTTCATTTTTTAAGCATAGAATAGTCAAATATCTCACAAATGTCAGCAGTGTTAAATTAATCTTTTGTTGTTTCCTTCCTTACTGTAGCTGCTGCTTTCTTAGGCCTCAGTGGCTCTGCCTTTTGCACAATTTTGGATAAAACAAGAATCAACTGGATGAAGCCACCAGGTTTTGGAGATGAGAAGCAGGGAAGAGTTCAGTTTAAAGATAAAAACAATGCCACATTATTTGTCTTCAAGGAGAAAGAAAAATCCTTGGCTGTGCTCAGCCTGGGCCACCCAGTTCCAGTCAGGTGGAAATTCTGTGAATTCTGTGAATTCTGTAAAATTGGTCCTTGGGGCTTCCCATGGCCCAGCTCACAGCAGCCCTGGGCTTGGTTTTCTCTCACCACTGCAAGGGCACCCACATTTCTCATTCTGACCATCCATTTTCAAGCCCTGTGCCAACTTTTAAGCACCTCAAAGAGCAAGTTTTGAACTTTTTGACATTTCTTGCCTCAAAGTTGAGAGGTGGAGAGGGACTGGAGATTGCTGTGTGGCACAAGAGCAGGACCTTCCAACTCTTTTGAAAGCAGAATTATTCATTTATCTTCCTCCCTGGAATGATCTATTTTACACAGCAAATTGCTTCAGAACACTTATTTTCCAGAAATCTTGTGAATAAGTCTTATTTTTTAAAAGTCAGACAGGCATTTATGGACCTGAGTTCCACTGAATATCAAAGAGATATGAGACTCACTTCAGCACACTTTAATGTTTAAGTTTAAAGCTATATTTTATGGTATTAATTCCACCACTGAGATTCTCAGAGTTGTGTCTTGCTCTGGGAGCGTTCCCAGCAAGACCCAGTGGTTACAGAGGCAGTGATGAATTATTTTCTGTGATGTAAATGGCACAGAATTGGACTGCATTTGCCCAAATTCATGTGTTTCTGTAAAAGTCTGAGTCGATTACTGACATTCAAGTTTTGCAGTAATGACCAAGCATATCAGGAAACAGAAAAATCATAGATTGAGTACCAAGAATCCATAAGCAGCAAACTAATAATATTGTGGCATTATTTAAACAACATACCAGAGAGAAAAGCTGCAGTAAATGTGTTTTGACCTTTGTCATGCATCGTTCAGTCCAAAAGGAAACATTTTAAGTATTTATGTGTTAAATTTCACTTCTCCCTGGTGAGAATAACCAAAAATGCCAGCCAATAAAATACTCAATAAGCTGTGCTTCCAGAGAACTGTTTTTAATAAAAATGATTCATTAATTTTTCCAAGTAAAATCTTAAATTACCTTAATTTTACTTTTCATTTGTCTCAGTAAGAATAAATCAGGTCTCCAGGTGAGGACAAGCTGATTTCCAAAGTCAAAGGCTAGACAGGGGAATGGCAGAGCTGTTTTATGGCAGGAAATGGCAGAGCTGTTTTATGGCAGCTGGGACCCACGGGGGGATATCCCCTCCAAGGCACACATCCCTGCTCAGGACAGGTTCCAGGTGTAAATCCCCACGGACCCCACAGCCCCAGCGCTCCCTGCCCGCCCAGCCCCGCCTCTCTCGCTCCGGCTTAGAACGAGCGGCCGCAGCTCCTGGTGCTCGGGCTCTGGGGATGAAGGCCGGACTCTTCCTCAGCTCCTGGGCAGCAGCAGGGCAGGTTTGGCTTCAGTGCAGGTCAGTCTGTGCTGCTGGGTGTCATCCATAGGGCCTGGCTGCTTTTGGAGGCACAGGTTCCTGCTGTGCAGATTCCTAAGGGTTCCTGAGCCTTGCTCTGCTGATTCTTTGTAATATTCCTTGTTTTAATGGTCGTTCCTGGCAGCTGTGTTCCTGTGGGATTTGTTACATACCATTTCTGCTTAAGCACCCTATTTTCCCTACCACTGTTAAAGCATGTTACAGGCTTCTGGAATCCTGAATTTTCAAAACCACACACATCCCCCATCTCAAAGCGACAGGTGAGAGCTGAGCAGCACCAACAATAGTTCTCTATAAGGTCCCACATTTTCGAAGTTTAACATCCAGGGAGTCGACTGAGGATGAGGGCAAGCATTAAGCAACCATAAAGGATCATCTCCCACCTCCAGCTACCATCAACCATCTACAGCTCTTGCATCTCCTCACCCACCCAGTCATTCCAGGACAGGGCTAAGCCATGGCAGATGCTTTCAGGAGGTGCCTCTCTCTCTTGAATTGGCCTTAGGGAGCCTAAAGGGGCAGATCAGACCCCAGTCCTGGAATTATAGGGTATTAGTCCACAATATCCTACTGTAAATTCATATTTGTTTCTACTGTTGTAATTTGTTGACCTCTTCCACTGATACTCTAGGCCAGACCCTGCAGTGCTGCTCATTCCATCCCAGGAAAACCTGTCTGGTTACATCTGGAATTCTGCAATGCAAAGCTGGCAGTGTGGATGTTTCAGCTCAGGGGATAAGCACAGAGATGCAGGATTTTCATTTTAATGGGTTTTTTTTTTCAACCATTTGAAATGAAGAAGTGGAGAGGAAGTCAAAATTAATTTGAGCTCATTTTGAATAATTTCATTTTAACTGAAATTAAATGTTCCATGAATGTAAGAGGATTAAAGCAATTATTTTTTTGGGGTCATTTTTCAATCTAAAGCACTGCTCTCGAAATAGCAGAATATTTTATTTAGAAAATCCAAGAGCAACACTTTGCTCTCAATGTTCTTTTTCAGGATTTTTTCAGTTTCAAATTTACCAAATTTGGCCAAGAGCCGGACGTAGCTTTAGTCTCTCTAAACTTTATTTTCCAATAAATTCACTGCCTAGTTTACTGAAATACTTGCAAGACCTAAAGTCAGTTCTCTCTTTCCTAACATTCACAATAATTGTGGTTCGTACAGAGCCTTACTAAAGCACTTAGAAGTTGTTTATGGAAACATAAATGAGTTGTAAATTCACTGGATGCAGTGGCTTGGGAAAAGTGAAATAACACCAAAACAACTCAGTGTTAATGCTCAGCATCCTCTGATGAATGCTAACTTACAACCAATCTGCTCCACCTCTCTGATTCCACGAGTGGAAAGTGTGAGCAGACCTTTTTTCCTCCTACACTTGATTTTCTCAAGGGCTATAAAATTGCAATTTATCTCCAGAATAAACCCAATAGCTGAAAAAAAAAAATGATTTCTTAGTCACTTCTTTATCCCAGTTGTTAATACTTCTTACTAAGCTGTCAGCTGCAGCCTGTGAGCAATCAATAATTATGGCTCTCTTTACACATTCAACAAAAAGCCTCCATAATGAATGGCAGTAGCAAAGGTTGCTGTCACTTGAGAACTCCCCACAGAATTAGGTTTAATATCGTAATTCCATCTGCTGCCTCTCCTGCTTATGCATTTCTGTGGCTCAGGGTGATGTGCTGGAATCCAGGCAGTGACTTGTTATTGATGAGAGCAATTATGGAGAGGGAAAATATATTTCAATTCCTTTCTGAAACACTTTAATGAGTACCAATGCAGGCAGAAGGAAAAAGACGTCCTAGCGTTTTCATAAAGGCACAAAAGGAAATAGAAATGGTGCCTAAATTAGACAGTTGCCCATGGAGGTTATCCTAATTAATATCAGTGATTTGTCCCGAATCAGCTCGTGAAGTAATTGCTGCTGAGTCCAGAAAGCCAAAGGGATTGCTCAGGGCTGAGCAATGCACAGGTGACTTCAGTCTCCAGGAGATTTGAGTCATTCCTCCCTGTGCTGAAATAAAAGTCTTTTCACAGAAAGAGGAGCATCTGTCTCAAGCTCAGGGGCTGGAGGAGGCACTGGGATGCCTGGATTGCTGACATCCATCTATTCACAGAGAGAACTGACTGCATGGACTTGCTCTGAAGACAAAACCTGTCAGTGAATGGCATCCTCTACCATCTCTGTTCTCCTGATGCCAGCAAATGAAAACTGACAGCTCCCACCACTAAATATAAAATCAGTCCACAACCATAGGGGAGCTGATAGTGCTGTCTGTAGTCACATCGTAATGGCTTTTCCTAACTGGGAAATGTGTTCTGCAAAATCACATTGTTCTCAGTGACATTTCCACTGATCATTATCCATGAAAAAAAGGAGCATCGCTCTATATTTTCTATTTTGTTCAGTGCCACTTGTTTCCTACTGTGCTCCAAGAAAGACCTTCAGGCACCTGTCTCACACTGCCTCGTGTGGGGTCTGACCAGCCAAGAGCAGACAGGGCTCTTCCAAACTGTGAGAGGTCTGTGCCTTTGCCTTTCAAGCACCCTGCCTCCCTCTTTTTCATGTCAGATGGAGCTGATTCTAAATTAAACTTCTGAAGATTTCTGTTCCAAGGGAGGGATGAAGCTTGTCTGTGTCATCAGAGAGCAGCACAGACAAATGGAACTGCAAGGTTTGGCCTCAGAAACGGTGGAGCTGTGTTGAAATTCCCTGCTCCAATATAAATGCTACCCAAATTGAACCCATGCCTACCTGTGGTGAGATCACGATGCTGGGAGAGAGGCAGTGAAAGGAGCAACCTGCTTTGCAGACAAGCCTTGGATAAGGCCCTGAGAACTCTAAAACAATGGCACAGTGATGGCAATGGGTATCTGCTCTCTGAGCAATGCAATGCCTCTATGGAAATAAGGATAATGACTTTCTTACCCGTTTGAAAGCAGGTGTGTAGAGTGATGCTCCCAGCAGGGAATGGCTACACTCCCTGTGTTGATCCATCAAGGGAATACACCAAGGTAAGGAAGTGAAGCCAAAGAGCAAAGGAGGATGAGCATTGAAATTAAATCTCTTCCAAAGAGCTCTATGGAGCCAGGGCACTGCCTGTGGAGTGACACCAGCAGAGAAATGGGGTGGTGGGGACAGAGTCACAGAGTCACAGAATCACAGAATCACAGGATGGTTTTTGTTGGAAAGGACCTTAAAGATCATTTAGTTCTAACCCCCTGCCATGGGCAGGGACACCTTCCACTGGAGCAGGTTGCTCAGAGCCCTGTGAACTTATCCTTGAGGACTTCCAGGGATGGGGAAATCCACAGCATCTCTGTACAGCCTGTTCCCAGAACATTTGACTGGCACGGGGGTGGCTCCATGAGATCCTGTAGGTCGGCCAAGCCTCAGCCAAAATGATTTAGTAAGAGCTGAAAGCCTCAGCATTGTCTTCTTGTAGCAATTAAAACTCTTGTAGTCATAAGCACCTGCAATAAAATAGGGCAGGGTAAAGAATTTAAAAGCCATATTTTGCTCACACAGCTCAGCTTGAATACATTCACACTTTTGGAATTAAAGGCTTTTCATTTCTCGCCTAAGTTTTAGCATGTTTTCTGTAGTGAATTTATGGCTGTGAGATTGCCTCAGCTAAGAATTGCTGGGAGTGAAAAGCAAAGCTCTCTATCCAGCCAGTGCCATGAATAATGTGTGCATGTGCTCTCACACAAACCCATGTGTGCTGTTGTCATTTTTGTACATTCTGAGATCTGTGGAATGAAAAATGCAATCCCTGAATGCTGGCAGTGTTCACCAAGAATAAAATTCAAGAGTGAAAAATGTATGGGAATGTCAAAGAACAGAAAGATCTTTATCAGGAAACACGTTCAGGAAATACAAGTCGCTCACCTCTGAGGAGGTTTCATTTTAGGAACCCAGAATCATCAGTCATCTGTCATCCTTAGAATTTTCCTCTTTTTTCCCTGGTAAAAATGGAGAGCACACAGAAACACACACACACACACAATCAGAGAACATCTTTAAGGGAGATTTTCCAAAAAAAACCCCACAATAAAACAAGCTTTTGCCAAAATCTTTGGTACTCAGTTACCTCCCAGTCCTTTTGGGACCTGAAGCACCCAATCCTGCACACTGCAAATGGCTTCATGTTTGCCACAATTCCTGTTCTTAATAATAAATGTTGTGCACCTACAAATGACAGGTGCCTGAGAATGAAAGGTCACTTTTAGTGGGGCTGAGATGTGATATTCACTGACAGCTGGTTAAAAAACAGGAGCATGAATTAAAGAACATGGAGAGATTCTGAGTTATCCTGTTGTCTTCAGAGTCGGGTCAAAGCAAAACTCTTCCCCATAATCTGTAACCTCAGACAAATAATTTCTATGTGTGCTACATCTAAATAATTTCGTAACCCAACTCTGTCTAGACATTTATGAAAACAGTAATTTTCAATCTGTGAAACAGAGAGAGGGATTGTTCCATCTTCCACTGTGTCTTGGACACACAAAAACCACCCCAAAAAACCCATTCAGGCTCTCAGTTCCCAGTCAGGACCTCTCTCTAAGGCTCTGCAAGGCTGAGGTTTGAGGCTTCAATCATCTGAGGCTGAATAATGCTGTTCCTTCAGCAACAGGACCCAGCTCTTGGGCAAGGACAAGAGGATTGGGATTGGATGATCTTTAGGGTCCCTCCAAGCCCAAACCACTCTGTGATTCAGTGACATGGCCAGGGTAGGAGCAAACCACAATGGGAAGGGATTTCCCATCTCTATCAGTGCTAACATGTGAAATCTTTCTGTAAAGGGAACATACTTGGGTCTGCAGAGGCTGGATGATGTGGAGAAACCGAATGGGAAACACCAGGAATGATATCCAGGGAAAAAGCACACTGGGCTAAATCTTAGTTACACATCTCAGCTATTCTTTGTACATCACAGTGGCTGACAGGAGAGATGTAATGCAGCAATTCTATTTTTCTTTAAATCATCAGCTTTCAAATTTCCATGGAGAAACAACCAAGAGCTGCAAATGTGATGTATTTTTAGCAGTTTTTGGTGAGGACATTGATTAAAGGCAGGACAATGTTAAAATAGTATTTAACTATTTTAACTAAAGCCTGACAAAAGCATAATCCCAGTCAGTCAGAATGGAATTTCTAATACACACATTTCCTAAATCTATTTAATATATGTCCCATGCATAGCATGAGGTGTTAGGCTAAACTGGGGGCCAAATGTTCAATATTTGAGTTCCTAAAGTTAAACGGGTGAATTAAAATCAAACATTTGAATCACCACTGGAGCTCATGGTTTCTTGAGTCCTTCAGATTTAGGAGAGTTTTTACAGGTGGGAGACAGTTAAATATTAAAATAGAAAGAAATGTTTAAAGTGATGCTCCTTTTCCCATTTCCCATCTCTGAGCCCTGCATTCTGAGTCCAGTCTCAGATCTCCCAGCTCTGGCCACTCCTCACCTCCTGCTCCAATCTCTAATCCTACAGTAGCATGGATTTTCCATCCAGCCAACACCTTTAATCAGCCCTCCGAAATGATCATGAAGTCCTCTAAACCAGGAGGGTGTTAAATGCTGGTGTCTAACACAATCTATCCTTCTCTCCATAGCTAAAGACTTCCTGAAGCAGCTGCTTCCTCCAAGGAGAACAGGAGAGCCATGGACAGAGTTTTACACCCATCTCCAGCTCCTGGCCCTCCAGTGATTGCCAATCTGGCCACATCAATGTTTCATATTCCTGGTGAATTCTGTCGCTTCTTCAGCCTGAAAATAGCATGACCCAGTTTGGTAAAACAGTTCTGAAGAGGATTTCAAGGTTTCTTTAAATTTTCTTTTTAAAATTGTTCAATGTTTGCTTTAAATTCTTTAAATTTAAATTCCCCCTTTAACTGGTTAAATATTTTATGAGAGGGGGAAACTTATTTATTAGAAAATAGGTTCCCATCTTTTGAGGATTTTTTAAATAAAAGATCTCTTTTTAGAGCTAATAATACCTTACTTTTTACAGGCATGCTTGTCACTGTGCTGAACAAACCTTTAAGAACAACATCATTTTTTTGTGTGTGTGATTTCAAAACAATATTATTAAGGGAAGCCTTATCATGAAGAGCTGCTAATGTGTGTTTACATTGTACTTTCCATAATGTCCTGGAACCTTTACCAGCAGATAATCATGAACTGCTTTGTGCATGGGATATCCTTTATGTTTACTAATCTGAAGCGTTGCTATTTTAGGTTTTTTGAAAGAAGGGAAACAGCCAGAAACACTCCAAACTAAAAATAAAAATATCATTTTGCTACCATACCCTGGAGGGAAGTATAAGGGACTTTAGGAAAATCATATGGGTGACTGGAGGATGTCATCCTGTTTATTTATTTCTAGTTCATGCTTAGGGGGGGTGAGTGAACAGCAGGTCTTGTCCTGCACCAAGAATATCCTGAGCAAACAGGGCAGAGCCTCAGAGGAGCTGCCAACACGAGCTCCAGGACAAGCATGGGGCTTATAGAAGAAAGATTTACTAAAAATTGAGCTAAGAGAGCATCCAGGGATGCACCAGGAGTGTGTGGGATCTCACAGCGAAAGCAGAGTGAGCTCAGCCCAGCAGCATCTTCTGCCCAGGTTTTTATCACTGTTGTCCCTAAGTCACATCATTTTGCCAGCAAACTTTCCAACCAGCCCTGGGCAGGTTAGAGAGGATGATTCAGAGCCTGGTGAGCTCAGCAGAGAGGTGATATTTAATTCTGGGAGTGGTGCTGGGGAGGGAGGAAGCACCACGGTGGCTGGGCTGGAGCTTGCTGGGAAGAGCAGCAGCTCCACGCTGCTCTGTGTGAATAAATCTCCATGGCTGATTAATTTAGCAGCAGCCCTGCCTGCCCACACAGTTCAGCTTTTTTACCTGAGATGGAAATAAACGATTCCACACTCCCTGTTTATGACCAACAGCCCCCTGTGCTGCCAGCAGACTCAGTTTGTAAGAGCACAAGGTCACAAAGAAGGGTGTGGGTGTATTGTTCTGAGCAAGCATCAAACACAGCAACCTCCAGAGCACAGAAATGAGGAGCCTTGACAAAAGAGATTGAAAACAGAAGGAGCAGAATGCAGAGAAATTCCACTTTACCTCTACAAATGCAAAAAACCCTGTTGATACGATGCAAAGAAAATAATACCCAAGTGAAAACCTGTGTATTTCTCATCTTACAGACATTTTTTGATATTCCCCTCATACCTGACCTTGATTAACAGAAAATACTGTGCAGGCAGGTGTAGGTGGGCAGTGGAAAGGGCCTGGGTTCAATTCTCAGGTGTCAATAACAAACTTTTAGTCACAGCCCATCCTACCCAGTGAGCACCATGGTTTTGAAGTCCCGTTAAGGCCAAGACAGCAAACCACAGTCCTCAGCAAAATGTCAAGAAAAAACCCACAGAATTAGCAAGAAGACGAGAAAAATACGGCCCAATTGGAAGTGTTCCAGAGCTGAGTGATGAGAAGAAGCAGAGAGACAAAGACATGGGCATAAGGGAAAAACAAAGGAACTTTAGCTGTTGGGTAAACAGAAAAATAGACTAAAAGGTCTCAAAAAAGCAGATAAAATAGTTACTTTGATAGGTTGCCCACATCTTGGCCTCACTTCTGCATAGTTCTCCAAATTTTGCATGCTGCTTTACTACATCTGTCTGCTGTAGTTCAGCCTGTCTCCTTCTTTAAGAACTCTTCCCAAAGGTGATAAAAAATAACCCACAAATTGAGTAAATCCTGGCTCTTCCCCTCAGCTCCCTCTCTCTGACAAGTCAAAAACCTCCTGCTCAGAATTTCCACTCACTTGGAGCCCCATTTTACAAATTCTGGTCTCGCCCCTCAGGACTAGATTGGCTCACTGTGCTCTGGTTCAGAGGTGCTGCACAGTTTGTGCTCTAAAAACTCCCCTCCAGCTCAAGTTTGTGATCTGTATTTTATTTGCATTGTAGAACTGACTTTTAATTAGTGATTTAAATGCTCTTCATAATCTGATGGCTTTTTCCAGCTCCTCTCTTGTAAAATTCCATAAAATCTTCAGTGCTTTTTGTTCCTGAGAGCTGCTTTCACACTGCTTAACATAAAACCATCTTCCAGTCACACCACATGGACTCTTTGCATCTCATCAGAATCAATGTCTTCATCTTTAAACTTGAATCCTTGTCCATTTTCCCCCAGAAAAAGTTCAGTAAAATAAAGCCTTTTTTTCTTGCTTACCTCAGAAGACTCTGGCCAAACATTTCTCCAGTACTGTAATACCATTTTTGATCTCCAGCATGAGCCAGCATGGCTGGAGGAGAACTTCATTATCCTGCTCAACCCATGAGGCTCTCCTGCAGACTTCTACAAAATATTCCAGATGCCTTTTGTCTCCTGAGATATTCAGTCATTTTGATGCAGAGATTTAGAAATGCACTGATTCCTTTCCAACCCTCAAAATGACCTTTATATTTACTCTTTCACTTTGTTGTGTGCATTAGCAGCAAATTATTTCCTCCCACTGCACAACAGTCCTTGGACCTCTAAACTATCCTTAATGCCTTCTTTAACCTCACTCTGGCAATGCAGAGGGAAGAGCAGACACAAGACAAGCTGTCAGATTTTTAATTCATACTGAAAAGTGGTAGGTGGGAGTTGGAAGCATCAATTCCACAGACTGGAAGGATGGAATTGAAATGAAAGCATGCTGATAAACCCACCACCAGAAGTCACCTGAAAAGGGATTCTTTCCAGCCAAATATCAGGCCTGACCTTCAGCTTGGCAAATTTCGTGTGCTTTTGCCCTCCATCATCACTTTGCCCTTTGCTATGCTCGGCTTGCTCAAGGATGTGCATTTCAGATCACTGCCAAACCTCTGCCCGCTGCCTTCTGAAGAAACACGAGCAGCCCCAGGGTGTGCAGGAGCTGTTTCTGCCTCCTGAAATCAGCAGAATTATTTCCAAACGTTGTTCTGCTTTTCGAGGCAGCTTTGTTCCCCTGGCAGCCTCTTTGATGGGCAGATGTCCTGTGAAGGAGAATCAAGAAGTGGCATCTGAGAAGCCCAAGTTCCTCCAGATTTGCAGGCTGCTTTCTCTTACACCAGCCCACCACAGCCCACCACAACCCACCAGATGTCTCAGTCCTACCCCACAGCCCTGAGACTGCAGGGATTCCAGAGTGACACATGTGCCAGCTGGAAAGCCACAGACACTGAAAATAAAGTGTTAAGCTGAAAACTTCCTGCTTTTTTTTTTTTTTTCCTCAGTGATCAATGATTTGGGTTTCTCGCCCTCACCCAGGTGCTGATTTTTGCATTACTTGAAAGAAATTCTCTGTTAAATTTCTTTATTTTCAGAAGTTGTTGGGTGAACAGGTGAACACAGAGCCTTAAGAAGCTGAGTTTGCTTAAGGATTCAGTTGAAATAGCACTTTCACCCTGTTCACCCAAAATCTGTTGAATTTAGATGAAGACAAAGTCTGAAATTGCAGCATATTTGACCAAGTCTGCCTGGAACTGAACAGTTTCAAAACCATTTTGGCTTTGGAGTTTGGCCTTTACCTGACCCGTGTGCCAGTGTGGAAAACTTCACTGCAGCAGAAAGGAAGGCTAATCCACTGAATCAAAAAAAATGGAAGGAAAATGCTGTGTGAACATTTAAATTGGAAAGCTCAAAGGAGAGCTTTCAAGCATAAATGGCACTGAGGAGAATGGGAGGCCTTTCACAGCTGGGCAAACAAATCAGGGATGCTCCTGGTGTGTTTGGTCCTGCCTTGGTGGGCAGGGCTGGGGTCACAGGACGGAGTGGTCACTGCCACCTACATTTCACCAGCTCCAGGTTTCAGATGCAGCTGCTCAGTTTCCTTTTCCCCACTCCTGTGTTTGTATCAGCTCTTCCTTTTTAGACTTTGCTCTGTTGAATCTATGCCATCCTTGGATATCAAAACTCTGTCCTCGTTTTCATGCTTCTCTGCTGCATGTCCTTAATCTGTTAATGCTCTTTTCTGCTGCATCCTGGTACTGGGAACATCCACTCTTCTTCCTCATAAGACAGAGATCTTTTTTCTTGGGTTTTATTCCATGCATGATCAAAAGATTTCTCTTACCTGATGGGATACAACCTGGGCCTGCCATTCAAACTCTCCTTTCAGACCTGCTGTACTGGAGGCTTTCCTCCTGTCATATCCTTCAAAAATAACATCTCCTGGGGAGTTAAAGGTTCTGTTTGACCCTTGGTGCTGGGTTTAGAGTATGAATTGAGCAGCTCAGTCTGTGTGACCCAATGCATCTTTATTAGCAATCAAGGAAATCAGGGGCTTTGATATTTTCAAGCAAAATTTTCAAACATTTTTTGACGTAAGTACTGTGGAAAAGCAGTTTTAAGCTTATGACCCAAGCAAGGGGTTGTTTCTAGGAATATAAAATCTCTGGTGTAATTAAAATGACTGCAGTGTGAACAAAACCAGTCCTAGGAAGGTTTGGGTTTGAAGGTTCCCTAAAGATCTTCCATTTCCATTTCCATGCCATTTGCCATGGGCAGGGACACCTTCCACTATCTCAGGTTGCTCCAAACCCCATCTAACCTGGCCTTGGACATTTCCAGGGAAGTAGAGTCTACAACTCCTCTGGGATCAAGAGGATTGGTGCTTCTTATTCCTATACTGGCTTGGATTTTGTTCTTCCCTGTTTTACCTCTGTTAAGCACAGCCAGCTGGGAAAAGCTCATGTTGCTGCACAAGTGCCCAGCACCTCAGAGTGCCTGAGCTGATGTGGTAATTATTTTTATGGCATTGTTGTCATGGCTTTTCTTTCTTTTTTTTCCCCCTCCCCTGGTGCTTTGATTGTATTCTGTGTACAGCTGCAATTACTGCACTGTTGAGCCTCAAATGGTAGACTGTTAGATTTAAATCCCACTTACAGACAATTTAAATTACAGGGTTTTAAAGCTGCAGTTTGTTCTCCTGCTTAAGCTGTCATCATAACTTGTAAGTCACTTTGGGGCTGAGTTTATGCAATTTGGTGTAAGTAGTATGTGCAAGTCAGGGCCTTTATATCAAAAATAGTGGCTGTCAGGGAGAACTTAGTTGCCTTTAACTCTGGTAGGCTGGAAAAACTGTAGGAATACCATGGGGAGAAAACTGTGAATTGCATTTTCCTGCACAACAGCCCAGTGGGATTTGTCTGGAGGAACAGGAAGGGGAACTGTGTCTCACCACCATTTGTGCACAGAGCAACACTGCCAGGATAATGCCACGGGGACTGCAGGGAGAAAGCGAGAAAGGGAAGAGCAAAATGAATGAAAACATCATGAGCAAACAAAAAGCCATTCTGCAGAACGTGGGTTTTCAGGAAGGCATGAGCTGCTGTGAAATTCCTGTTGATGGGAAATGCCAAATCCAGTCACCTGGCAGAGGTGAGGCTGGCGCAGCTTCAGATCCTGCCTGCAGTGAAGCTGAGCCTGTATTCCCCACGGGAACACACCCAGCACGGGGATATTTCAGGAATTCACACGTGGGCGTGCACAGGCTGCTTACACGGGGCAGAGAACACAACCCTGACAACAGCTTGGTCTCACCTCAGTGCTCCTCTCACCAAACTCTGCTGCAGGGCTGGCTCAGGCTGCAGATCAGGAAAAGGTTCTTCCCCCAGAGGTGCAGGGACTGCCCAGGCTCCCCAGGGAATGGGCACAGCCCCGAGGCTGCCAGAGCTCCAGGAGTGTTTGGGCAGCGCTGCCAGGGGTGCCCAGGGTGGGGTTGTGGGGGTGTCTGTGCAGGGCCAGGGGTTGGACTGGATGATCCTTATGGATCCTTTCCCATTCAGGACACTCTGATCAGGATGGGAGTCTGTTTGTACACAAATATATACATTTAAAAGTCAAATATATATATATATAGTCATAGATTTGTCTTGTCAGTAGAACACACACGCAAAATGTGAATCCCTCCAGTGGCTGTGCTCAGACACAAAGTCTATCCAGCAGCTGCTCCCTGGATTCCAGTTTACCCTGTTGCTGTCACCTTGATCTAAGTACAGCTAATGATGTGCTTCATAGAATCAGAATGGTTTGGGCTGGAAGGGACCTTAAGGCTCATCCAGTTCCACCCCTCTGCCTCAGGCAGGGACACCTCCCACTAGACCAGGCTGCTCCATCCTGGAGCAGCTGCTCCTGTCCAACCTGGCCTTGTTACGACCATAAGATCACACTGGTACCAGATGTTGCCAAAGTTGAAAGCTGCTTCTTTCTCCTTTCCTAGGACCTCCTCCCATTTTGAGACACACTGATGGAACACTGTCCTGAGCAGCAATTTGCACAACAGATTTATCCCCAATCCTACTAAAGCTGGAAGCCAGCATGCACAACCTCTTCTTTGCAACCTCAGCTTTTTCTGTGTTGCGATGCGATGGGAGAATTGAAAAGTTTTTTATTTGTTCACGTCACCAGATTTTGCTAAGGACACAGAGTCTGCTTAGGCTTCTGCTGAGGGTTGGATGTAGATGTTGCCACACCCTGAGCTGTGTAAAATCAGGTGGTTTTTGGCTAATCTGTCTGTGTGCTGAGCTCTCTTGGGTGGTACAGCTGGGCCCTAAGCCAGGGAAGTTCTTTCTGCTCGAGGTGGAGAGTTCAGCCTGGAAGAGGTGCTTCCACATCTGCTGCACAGCTGGGGATGTCAGCAAGACTTGGCTTTG
Organism: Anthoscopus minutus; assembly: GCA_013399455.1. NCBI lineage: Eukaryota > Metazoa > Chordata > Aves > Passeriformes > Paridae > Anthoscopus > Anthoscopus minutus. The sequence continues at coordinate 65,044 of VWYI01000158.1, read as the reverse complement.
GACGCAGTTGCTGTCTGTTCTGAAGTCTCTTTCTGCATCCTTGTGTGAGTCCTATTGGTAACTCATGGATTTTTCTGCTATCTTGGAAATCAAACAGGAATTAATCCCTAGAGATGTGCTGGGGAAAGGCTGGTTGCTCTGAAAAGGTGAAAGGGAATGTTTGGCACTTATCTGAGTGCCACAGTGCCACTTCCACATCAAACTCCACAGGGGATCTGGAAGAATTTCCTTGACAGGAGCCTGAAAAGCAAAGAAAAATCTGTGCAGACACCTGATCTGTCACCAACCTCCTGCCTGTCCTAAACACACAACAGGGCCAAACTCTTTCCACTCCTTGTTTTGGCAGGGCTCTGAGCAGCTTGCAGGATGGAGTTCTTAAATTTGAGGTCCTTAAATTTCCTGGTCCTCCAGGGAGAGGCTCTGCAGAGCAGTGCTTATGCAACAAGGCTGTGCCCTTACCTTGCTTCCATGGAAAGGGAATGAGAAGAGCACAGGAGCCAGCAGGTACTGCTGGGATATATTTTTCCAGGCATCTGTTGGTTGTAAGGGTGTCAGGAGCACCTCCACTTCTCCATCTGCCTCTGAGTTTTATGAGTCTGATGTATCCCTTATCCCAGGAGGGATATCAGAGGGGAAATGGCTCCTGAGTAGAAAGGTTTTAAAAAGCTGGATGTTAAACAAACACAGAACCTGCAGAAAGCTCAGTGTTTCATGCTTGGCTTTGTGCTTGAAAGCAGCCCACCCCAGGAGTGAATTTATTCCACATCACCCATTCCTGGTGTTTGATGTTCAGCAGAGTTCTGCAAACCAGCTCGTGCACCAGGCTTTTATTAATCCTTCTTTGACTTGCTGTGCCAGATGCTGACAGTTCATTAAAAATAGCTGGTCCGTGGAGAGCTCAGGGCATTCCAAGAAGCCACGAAGTTAACTTTCATACCAAACCTTCAACACAGGAGCAGCAAATCTCTGCTGGCAGAGCCCCCCTGTCCGTGCTGCATCAGAGCTCCTGAGCGTCCCCTGCATGGCTCCTTCTTGCAGCCAAACCTGGGAACGGTGCAAGAACGTGCTGCAATTCTGTGTCAGCAGTCACACAGATGGTCTCTGGCAGACCACAGGCTGCCCACAGGCTGTTTGCCTCTCACCTGCTCCGTGGCAGCGATGGTGCAGCTACACGGAGGCTCCTGCTTTTAATTCAGGGTAACATATGAGCTCAGGCTCCTCAGCGAACACAGCACAGATGGAAAAGGCTCTGCAGCATTCCTGCTCTGAGGGGGCATTTCCACAATGCCTTTCCAGCCTGAGGACAGCATCCTAACACAAATAGTCTGATACACATTCCCTGTGAGACGAGAACAGGTTTTATAGTCAACAAAAACACGAGGACATGGCAGGAGGAAATGGGCGCAAGCTGCACCAGAGGAGGTTTAGCTTGGATCTAAGGAAAAGATTCTTCACTCAGTGGGTAGTTGGGCATTGGGATATTTCCTGGGAAATGGGTGGAATTGCCATCTGCAGAAGTGTTCAAAAGCTGTGTGGCACTTGGGGACATGGATTTGTGGTGGACTTGCAGTGCTGGGTTAACATCTGGACTCAGTGATCCGAGTGGTCTTTTCCAGCGCTAATGATTCCATGATCCTGTGATAAAAGGACTGCTAAAAAAAATGGCCCAGCTCACGTAAAGCACCTCCAGCAACAGCCCTGGGATCTCCCCATCATGTGTGGATGCACTTTAGGTGCAAGCAGCAGCAAGATACACAGGTCTAAGCCAGGGACTGAGAGATTTTATCTAATTTCCAGCTCACAGATCGAGCATAGACCTGCTTGATGAGGTTCCCAGACAGGAACCCCCTATTGTGGTTGTGTCCATACAGGTTGTAACACCAGGCAGATTGTTATCAGCATTTCCTCTTGCCGCGTGCTTTGCTGCTGGTTACAGCAAATATTCTTCACTCCCTGCCCACTTCAGGATTTCCAGCCAGTCTGCAGAGACAGAGGAAACCAAGGATAACTGAATTCAAGATGTGCCATGCATGGATCAGGGAACTGGGACAGCACATCTGACTGCAGTTGCTGCCACAGTTTGATCCTTTCCCCTACAAACATACTTCTGGATGTGGGAATAAACAAGGAAATTTCATATTTTTGTTCAATCCTGTTGTTTTTAGAGGACTTGAGTGTGGGTCCCAGCAACTCTGTCCATGATAATCCAGTGGCTCTGGAGCCTCCCTATTCTCCCCTCATACCAGCTCCTGTCTGGTGAACAATATACACTTCATATGCAATATATGTATGGGCAGATCCACAGACCAAAGCCCTCTCACAAAGATGCCAACATTTTTCATTCAAGGGGAATTGAACCAACAGAAATTCAGAGCCAGCAGTCTGATCTCTTTATGGGCTGGAGTTGAGGTGCTTTAGTCACTAATGATTTTTATATCAAGGAGAAAGTAGAAAAAACCCCCCAACAAACCAAAATCCACTGAGTGTGGATGGGAAGGCACAGAGGACTTGGGTCCATAAACTGAAAGGCAAAATGTGAGTCTGGAGAGAAGCACAAGACAGTGGTCATGGGGTTTAGATCTGAGAGACCACAGGGTCAATAAATCCAAGGAGGAAAGGAGCCAAGAGCTCCAGAACGTGTGAGCAGAGCAGGCAGGATTGACTGGTATGTCGGGTCTGCCTGGGGTTTGTGCAGAATGAGGGCTTGAGTGAGGGATGATGCCACACCAGCTGCTCACTTCAGGGAAGGACACAAATAGATCCAGAGCTGCCTGGCATTAGCACCAGCCTTTACAAATGAGCAATCCAAGCACTCTGCTGAAAGCCCAGCACTCCATGGAATTCCAGTCTCTGTCCCTGCCAACAGCCTGTCTTGCCTCTGGCTCTGAATGTGCAAGACTCAAGGGACCAGGTAACACGTGGAAAATGAACTGTTGCCTCCCTGGAACAGAGAGAGCAGCCAGTGCCATTCTCACCACAGTTCCCAAGGGATTTGTCCTTGCATGAATCCCTCCAGTCCCATGGGAGCAGCAGCCTCTTGGGAAGATCAGCACTGGGGGTTTCACATGAATGAGCTGTGTTTGTTTGGAACAATACAAGAGCAACCAGTGATGTCAGCCTTGACAGCCACTTTTCCATCTACATCAGTGGAGTGTGTCACTCCAGGTCCCACTGCAGCCCTAAGGAAGTGTTGGAAAGATTCCTCCCTCTGCCTTGGCACTGGAACAGGGAGAAGGAAAACACCAGGAGGGAGGTGAGCACGAGTGAGCTGGGACAGCAGTTGGCTCCAGTTTGACACCAGCACCCCACTGTTCTGTGAGAACTCGTTTTGCTGAGGTCATTTTCCATTGCACATCCAAAGGCAGATTCTCACTCCAGCCTCCTTCAGAGCTGCCTGGATATGCAGCTGTTGTGAGCCTGAAACAGCACTGAGGAAACACCAGCGTCCTTAGGAATACAACCCAGTCTAACCCATTCAAGGTGATGCATCATGCTGCCTTCCCTGCTCCCCTCTTACACCCATGTGTGTGCTCTTGTAATTTCCCATTGTTCACCTTTTCAAGATGAGAGCTGGAAAGGCTGGAGCCAAAATCGTCAAGCTGAGGGAAAAACACATTTCCTGTGTGTGGGAACCCAGGACATCCCTGTGACAGCCCTGGGTGATCTGAGCCCAGCCCAGGGGGGTTTAGAGCCCTGGCAGGGGGGTCAGAGACCCTGGCATGCAATCAGAAATTTGTGTGACTTTGAGCTTGAGCCATGGAACAAATTACCATCACTGTATGAAGAAGTAAAGCCCACAAAAGTGTAGAGTTAGAATTCTTACTATGGTGAGCTGGGAGGCAAGGTGGAGGGAACTGGGCCTTGTCCTGTCCTCCTTCCTTCTTCTTCCCAGCCTCCATCTCTTGGGTGATGGTGGCACTTTGGCATTGGTATAAGGTAAAGGGACACAGTCTGACACAGGTGACAGCTATTGGAAAGTAACAATAAATAAAGTACACGTAGTTTATGGTATAAAAGAGATCACCAGCCCCATGGGAGGAGAGGGTGCCTTGGTCTGCTCTGCTGAACAGACCTCCACAGGCCAGGCTGAAAATGTTTTCTGATAACCAACAATAAACAACCTTGAGAGCGAGAGCCAAAGACTTCAGACTCGTTCTTGGACAGCTGGGTTGGAGAACAGAGACTTTTTACACATCTTGGGGTCATCTTCATCACAAGAAACCCCGAGACCCGTGTTGTCAGCACCTAAAATAATCTGGATTGGGATTTAGGCAATGGCACCAACAGCTTAAAAATGTGTGCGTAGCCACACGCAGCATGTGCAGTCACCACACAACATGGCAGCTCGAGGAGATGGAGATTTATTTAAAAAGCATTGGGACAACCTGCTCAGCTTTGGTTTTCTTAAACACAGCTGGAGCCACAGGAGGCTGTGGCATTTGAAAAGCTGAGATGTTGCACATCAGCTCCAGATGTTGCTACAAGTCTGTGAGCTATAACCTGAACTTACAGCATACCCTGGAAATCCAGGATACTCTGGAATACTGAAATAAGAATTATAAACTTGGCTTTGTATCACGTGGTGTCGTGGGTTTGATGACAATATCACAAGTGAAGTCAGACAGCTCAGGTCTATTCCTGCAGCACATCTGAATTTGAAGACAGATGTATTTTTGCCAGAAAACTCTTTTTTTTTTTATTTAGAACATGCCTTTTCTAATTAATTTTTATTTCATCATATCTCACTGATCTCCATCTTAATTGCCTTTTGGTAGTGACAGTTTGCAAAGACAATTTGGAAGCAGATAAATCTCTTGCAGTTGGTTCTAAAACTGAAGAAACAAGAAATAGCTTCAAGTCAATTTTAGATTTGAACAACTTTAAAAATGAATGATTACTACAGATGAGACTTTTATTGTGGAGCAGAGGATTTGTGAACTCTGATGGTTCTTTACTGTTTCTTCCTTGAATATATATATAACCTTCAGTGACATTTTTATGGCTTAATCTTTGCTGAAGGAGAATCAACTGACACAGTTACATGCATTCCAAAGAGCCTCGTTAGGACACATTCCCTTCTCTGCACAGTTTTAATGACACCATAAATGTGGTATTTAACTGCTGTGTCCGTGCAATCTGGATTAGGAACTGGATTTTCTGACATAAGCAAGACCACTCTGGGGAGCTTTTTGGTGCAAATCTGTCCTGCTTAAGGGGATGGGCAGGAGGATAAAGCTGACAGAGAGACAGGGAGACTGGAAGCAACCAAACTTTTGACAGGAGTTATTGATGTAGAAGCTGGGGCAGGATACTGGTTGTGCCCATCCTGTCCTGACCCCAGAGCCATCCTCAGTGCTGAGAAATGAGCGTTCATCCTGAAAAGAAATCCTCATGCAAAAATCCTGCTCATGTTATCCTAAAGGGGCAAATTCTGATGGAACAGGAGGGAAAAAAAACCCCTCAGCACACACAACACACTTGAATCAACTCATGGAAGCCCAAGGATTCCGGGGTCTGTATAGGAAAACTGTGTTTTCCTTGCATGAGGACACATCCTATACCAGCAGACAGGTTCTGGGATAGCTTCCTCCAGCTCTCCATGTGAAGGAGGTTGTCCTGGCTCTTTTTTGCTGCTGGAATTGTTTATGTAAGGGCACCTGGCACTCGGGAAAAGCGACCACTATTCCTCAAGTGATTGGCAGCTGCCTCAGAGACAACACCTCCACTGAAACTCCAGAGTCTCAAACTAAAATTTATCTTTGGGTAAATAAAATCCACCCTCTCTTCTAGTCAATGTGACCAAACATCAAAACTTGGAGACCTAATGTGGAAATACCTTTCACAAGGTCTGCTTCTCCCTCTTTTGAGGGTGGAAGAGGCACATGGGCGTTTTGCCAGCCATCCACATGAGCAAATGTCCCTGTGGAGCTCTGCCCAGATCCCACATTTCTTCCACAATATGTGGGAATTCATGCCAGATACCTAGAGGCAAGACTTAGCACATCATTCCTAGAAGGTGGGGTGTGGGTATCGGGGCTGGTGTGAGCACTGCCACAGGCTGACACTTCAGGGAAATGCCAAGAGCAGGCACATTGCCAAAAACATTATTAATTTTACAGCCAATCAGCTTTCAATGCAATTCTTTCCTGCTGGACTGTAATGTATTTGTGATAACAACAACTTCATTTTGCTGAATGGCTTTTTAATGCTCCCAACTATAAAAAAAAAATTAATTTTACCACGTGTCACTCCTCATTGTCAGCTCAGCAGTAGATTATCCTGACTTGGACTTATTCCTCCAGGGCCTAAGTGTGGATATGGGATAATGACCAGATGGTTTACCTGAACAATAGAGATTTACTAGAATAAAGGGAGAGGATTATGTCCCCGTGTGCTTTCAGTTATCTGCAGGATTGAGGACTTTTTTGTCACAGCATCCATCACTGACAGGCACCAGAGAGCTGGAAATTAAGCACATGGAAATAATAATCACAGAGTAATGGCCTTCTGGCTAGGCTGAGCATCTGCTTTGCTTCCAGCTCAGCTGGTGAAAACTCTCTGCTCTTAGACAGGAATTCATCTGACTGAGCACAGGAATCTCTAAGGGAGTGGTGCCTCTGAGTTTGTCCTCCTGCCTCCCCAAACAGCAGAGTCTTGGGGCTGCTCATGGATGTCTGTGTCCAGGAACTCTTGTTGCCTCTATTTTGGAATATTCCCAGATCTCTTAGAGATGCCCTTCAGTGAGGCAGCTCCTGGCCTGGCCCAAGAATGATAAGCAAGGGCTCCTTTGGACTCCTATCCCAATCCAGCCATCCCAATGATGTGACTGTGCTCTCTGGTGTCACCCTCCTGCCCCTGAGAAAACCTTTGCTTATTCCAGAGCCCATGCTGTGGTGGGATGAGCCCAGAATCAGCAGCCTTTATCTGGAAATTACAGGTAAGCAAAGCCCTGCTCAGCCCTGCTCTGCAGGTTGAATCACAGAATCAATAGCTTGGAAAAGGTTTTTGAGATCACTGAGTCCAAACTGTGACCTAAAACCACCTTGTCAAGCAGATGCCACATCCAGTCTTTCCTGAAGCACCACCAGTGATGGTGACTCCACCACGTCCCTAGGAAGCTCATTCCAACAGCTAAGGACCTTTTCTGTGAAGAAATTCTTCCTAATGTCCAACCTAAACTTCCCCCTGGCACAGTTTAAAGCTGTGGCCTCTTGTCCTGTCGCTGGTAACCTGGCAGAAGAGACCAACCCTCACCTGGCTACAGTCTCCTCTGTCAGGGATTTGTGGGGAGTGACAAGGTCACCCCTGAGCCTCCTTTTCTCTAGGCTGAGCCCTTCCAGCTCCTTCAGCCTCTCTTCCCCAGACTAATCCATCCATTCATGCCTTTTTATCCCAGTTCCTCCTTCAAAATTACTTTCTACTTACTGTAGTTCTCATGACAGGTATGTACTGTTCCAGGAGCACTCTTCCCATGGTTCCCAGTCCCAGTGCCAGAAAATAAAACCATGTCCACACTGCCTTTTCTCACCCAGTGGAGTACTCTGGTCTAAGCACTGCAGAATAAGTGGGCAAAATGGTAAAGGACTTCAGCAGGGAATAAAATTACCTGGGATTTGCCACCTCTGGGGCAAATCACACCCCAAATATTCCAGGTGCTCCTAAAGCTCTGTCCAAGTAGACTCAGGTGACCTCAAGCAGTGCAGATGTACCCCCAGAAGTCCAGTTCTCCTTTTTCTGAAAGCGAGGCTGTTCTTTCTCCCTTATATCCCTCAGCTATATCAACCTGTCTGAGATGTGTGCAAATAAAACAGCAGACATCAACAAAAACATCTGCTTTGGCATTGTCCTTAGCAGCAAAGCACTAAGTGTAATTAAACATTAATGCTTTTTTTATAAATCCCCTTATATAAAAATTAATTTACTTAACAAGGAGATTAGAAGGTTCCAGAAAGCACAGATTGTTATTAGTCCTGATTCCTGTCTTTCCCTTATCTTCCCTTTACACAGCAGATGAAAATGGCTGAAAATTAACCTTGCAAGGCTTGTCTGGTTCTTCCCAGGCCCAGAGATTGCCTTTCATTTCGGTTGCAGGCATGGAGCCAGGCTGTGATCATTTTTAAAGGCTGTTTACCCGAGATAAGTCATGTTTCTGAGTGGTAACATTTTCAAAAGAGTTACGTTCTGTAAGACCTTAAATCAAATTTTCACTTGTGACTTAGGAGCGTGGGAGTGGAACATCAATTCACAACAATGTCCCAGCACCCCAAAACCAAATTCAATCAGAGTCAAGTCCCTTTGAAGATCTGGGTCCTGCACATACTGATATTCCAAGGATTTGACCCACCAGCAAGATCCTGCCCACTGTCTGCCCTGCCTGGCTGTTTGTGCTCCTGAGCACTGCAGTGGGGGATAAAGAAGGCAGTTTATCCCTTAGGAAAGGAGAAATTCAAACCACCCCCTATTTACTATCCCTGTCTCCTGGGATGCAAAGACAAGTGCTCAGACAGGTGTGGAGCAGGTGATGAAGAAGTGCATTTGCATTGGAGCCTTCAGGCTCCCTAGTGACGCTGTCATAATTAAAAACAAGATGCTTGCTACTCCTCAGAATTATTTACCCAATGTTTAAATGCATTTATCTTGCTGATTGAGTGGGATTGGGTTTAAAACATTTCACAAATAGTGGATGTGAACTGTGGGTCGGATTAATTTCTGTTCTGGGAAAGCTTTCTCAGCAAACTTTGCTGCATCCCCTTTTGTTTCAGTATTGTTTCTCTTTTTGCCTGTTTGATGAAATTAAATCCCATCTTTAAAAAATGTAGGTGAGAAATGTACACCATGACTCATTTGAGGAGACAAATTAGTTATTTCAGATATTTGTGGTCAGCTTGAGAGTCTAGAAGTGCAGTTGTGTGAATTGGGAAGGATTAGAGAATTCATCTCTGTGATCCAGGTCTCCCATAGCGGGACCTAAACATCTTTTCCTTTGCTTAGGTGGCAAAACTTGGATTTTAAAGTCACGAGTTTCTCCTGCTAATGTGCATAAATGAGTCCCATAGTGCATAATAATCAAGCCAGTGGGTGTAACTCCTCAAGAGTTTGACAATACAAGGATGCTGCATCTGCAGTGCCAGACTATCAGGAGGATGTGTTGACATCGGGTGACTTCACCAAGGTAATTTTTCATACTCCTCTGTGGACATCCTGGGAAAATTGAGACTTTAATTAGCCCAGATGTGAAAAACTGTGGTAGTTTAAGGCCTCCCATTCTTGTTTGAATCATAAAATCACAGAATGGTTTGGGTTGGAAGGGACCTTAAAATTCATCCAGTTCCACCCCCCACACCATGGGCAGGGACACCTCCCACATCCCAGGCTTCTCCAAGCCCCATCCAACCTGGCCTTGGGCACTGCCAGGGATCCAGGAACAGCCACAGCTTCACTGAGCTGTGTCAGAAGTCTCAAATATCTGGTGTATTGCAGGTCTTCATTGAGAACCCTGGTGTCCATTGAAGAAAATGGTGGGAGGGCTCTTTGTGTTATTTCTGACAAGAATTAACACGGAAGTTCAAGACGTGGGACACTCCAAGGCCTTGCTGCTGTAAAGCCCTGAGGCAAAAACAGAATCAGACCACAAGAACTGTTGTGACCTTTCTCTGCAAAACAGCAGGAAAAATCCAGATCCCTTTTCATACCTTTCTTATACGTTTTGCATTTATTATTATAAACTGAGCCACAGGCTTTAAAAAGTTTCTCTGTTGTCCTGCCAGTATTTGCAAAACAGATCAATTCTACACTAGGGATTGCAGTTTTGGCTCTACTGGATGACAAATAAAGACATGTCCCTCTTTAATGTGTCTATCACATAAACTGGCAGAAAGATTAGCACTTTTTAATGGGTTTTTTTTTTTTGGTCTTGCCTCAAATCACAAGCACTTTGGGAAAAGCGAGTGAAACACTTCGTGGCAGGGACTGGGAAAAAAATCCCCACCACTCCTCTTCCTCTTCAAAACCACAAAGAGACCACGCAGGCAAAGCTGAGTATTTTATTTGTTTGTTTGTTTTTGCCTAAAAAGGAAAAGCCAGAGGATCTCTGCAGTCCAGTAATGACTTTTAAATGGAGCAGCTGGGAGCCAGAGGGCAGTGATGCAATGGACGCTGGAGGGATCAGGTCAGCAGCTGGAGCACTGACACCTCTGGTGGCTGGGAGACAAATGTAAATGTGATTGCTCTGCCCCCTGACTGTCTGAGGGATGGGGAGGCAGCGTGTAATGCAGGAGCCTGGCTGTATTAACTCAGAGATTTGTCCTTTCCTGGGTTATCACAGTCAAATTTACAGCTCCCAAGGCAGTACCCCCAGGCTTCCTGGCTTTGGGATTTACTGCTTGAGACAACACTTGCCAGATTTGGGGAAAAACCAGCTTTTTCCAAATCTCTGTGTGACTCCTCATTTTATAGGGCTGGAGTAGAGCTGCTCCAGCCTCGGTTGCTTTGTGTTTTAGTTATCACTGGGTTTTATGGGTGCAGAATGTTTTCCCAGTTATTGGATGCTCTGCCTGGAATGCAGTGATGGATTCCTTACTGAGCACAGCAGCACCCCCTGCAACTGCTGTTGTGGTGTTTGCCCAGGGATGAGTGGATGGGCCCCAGCTGTGTGAGCCCCAGCCTTTGGAGGGATCCTTCTCTTTCCTGGGACATGCAGGACTGCAGCAAATCCTGTCAGGTCTGACCTCTGCTCTTCGCTTCTCAGATGGGAAATAAGGACCCATTTCACTGCTCAGGCTCTGGAGGGCAGCTCCAGGGCAGTGGCTGAACCCCTCACAGAATCACAGGAATGGTAGGGTTAGGAAAGACCTCCAAGATGTTCAATTCCAACCTTCCACCTAATTCCACAGTGCCAAATCACAAAGTGCCACATCCACTTGTTTTTTCAACACTTCCAGAGATGGTGACTCCACCACTTCCCTGGAGAGCCTGTTCCAGAGCTTAAGCACTCTTTCAGTGAAGGGAGAGTGTAATATTAACCTCTCTGATGGCAAACCAGAAGCTTCAGCTCCTGTTTGTACACACATCTTTAATCACCTGGGTCATGAGCTTCTCAGACCAACATTATGGCGATACTTCCAAAATCCAATTAACTCAGCCCCTTCCTGGGACATGTTTATCCATGATCGCCTTGAGATCAAGGGATGTCTCTCAGCTGTTCCTGGAGATGGCACTGACTGACACCGGGATCTCCAGCTGATGATTAAAACTTGGCTGGGAGCAAGGCAGGACAATTCCCTCACACTTCTGTACATAAGATGCAATTCTAGGGAGACCAAAGTTTCTTTTCAAAAAAAAAAAAAAAAAAGAAAAAAGACATTGTCCCAAGCCAGTCCCAGTGCAACTACTACTAATTTCCAAAAATTGGATGACATTGAAGTCCTTTTTCTCAAGCAATCCTTTCCCAGCTGTAACAGCACAGCCTTTGCTGCTGAGTTGGGGTTTTTCCCCTTTAATTGGCCTACCTAGGGATTGACCAATCGTGTCATTCCTGTGCTCAAATTCTGCTGGGGGTGGTGAGCAACTTCATTACAATGCATTCTGTCTTGTTCCTGGACTAGCTGGGAAGTATTTGAAGGTCCTCAAGCACACTGGGGAGCCAGCTCACCTTGCATGATGACAAAGAAAAGCAATTATCTCCAACTGAAGCTGCAGGCAGGAGTGAAAAATAAATACTGAATATAGAAAACATGCCAAGGAACCCACAGAGCCCATGGAAAACTTTTTTTTTAAAGGAACAGATTGGTTATAGAGCATCACCTCCCTCCAGTGCTAAAGAGAAAGAGAGAGCACAGCTTGAGGTTTATAATTCCTTTTGGGAAAATAAAAACAAACAACCCACCTTTTAATTGGGAGAACATAGAACAGCACACTGTGGGTTTCTGTTCTGTGAGTGCTGCAGGAGAAATGATGAAAAGTCACCTCCAGGCCTGATCCCAGCACAGCCTTTCCTTGCACACAGACAATGTGTGGGAATGGGGAAGACAAATTCCATCCTATGGGATGGAAACCTGCCCATGGACTGCCTGGGAATGGCTGAGCCAGGGCAATCTGGGCTTTTCACAGCTACCAATTCACCAGCTGGAAAGTGAATCCTTACCTCAGAGTAAGGACTTTTGTTATGGCATGGCTGGACACAGCCCCTGGGATGGAGGTTGTTGTTTTTTCCATGCTTTTTTTCCCAGCAGGATCAGATACCAGCAAGTCTCCCAAAAGCCCCAGAGTCCCCACAGAGCAGAAGTTCAGTGGGCTCATTTCTTGGCATGGTTGTGTTTCCATTGGGAAAATTCCTGGGGGTGAATTGGCTCCCACTGGCTCTTCAAACACTCACCATAAGCAAAGGCCATAGCTCTGAAGAAGCTGAGTATGGTATTAATATTCCTTAAGGAGGGAATCAGAAAAGTTATTTTCCTTGCAAATTGTTTACAAAGCATAGCCAGGTGGGGGTTGGTCTCTGCTCCCAGATAACAAGTGACAAGTGAGAGGATATAGCCTCAGGTTGTGCTGTGAGAGATTTAGGTTGGATATTAGGAAAAATTTCTTCCCTGAATGGGTGTTCTGGCATTGAAAGAGGCTTTCCACAGGCAGTGGTGGAGTCACCATCCCTGGAGATGCTCAAAAGCTGTGTGGAAGTGGTACCTGGGGACAGGGTTTAGTGGTGAACATGGAGGTGTTGGGGTAATGGTTGGACTGGACGATTTTTAGGGTCTTCTGCAACCCTTCTCTATGATTCTGAGATTTTGGGGGCACGAATGCAGCACAGCTGGGACCTCAGGAACACGTAGCCACACGAATAAATTGCAGTGATGTCAGCATGGTCACTTGGTCAGAACACGATGCTGATGTCACCAGGGGGGTCCCATCCCCGTATGAGCCATTCTATGAAGAGTTGGCCTTGGTGATCCTTGTGGGTCCCTTCCAGCTCTGAACAATCTGTGAAATCTGTGAAAAATTTGCTGTGAGACTTCTGACTTCTCTGTCCAGGTGCTGGGGTGACATCTCTGCTGAGCAAAGTTTAAATGATGATATGGAGAGACCCTGGACTCTCTTACACTGCAAATGTGTTTTATCCACCAATATCCAATAGAGAATTAAACCTTCTGAAATGCAACATTTCCTTGCTGCCCCTTCCTTTATTTTATTTTTTTTCCCCTCAGAAACCAGCAAGGCTGACTACATGTTCAGGTGAGTTCAGGGCAATATCTCTCAGTGTCCAGAGTTCAGCAAGTGTTTGGACAATGCAGTCAGGCACAGGATGAGATTGTTTGGGTGTCCTGTGCAGGGCCATGAGTTGGACTCAATGATCCTTGTGGGTCCCTTCCAACTCAGGATATCTTGTGCTTCTGTGACTCTCTATGCATCTCACCACATCCAGGTTGAACAGAATGTATTCTGCCAAATTAACATGGAAAATTCCCACAAGCTCCCAGAGACTAAGGAGGTTTTTCTGTACCTGAAGCCTCCAGGTGTGCTCTGAGGGCAGCACTCAAGAGCAGCAGAGGAAGAACCAGGCTGACTTGGTACCACGAGGTAGCAGAAGGGGATTGCTTACCTCGAAGCAGGGTGAAATCAGATTTCCTGAAATGAGTTTCACACCCAGCAAAGTGCAGCGCAGATGGCAAGGCCTGTGTCTCTCAAGGCAGATCTATAAATTATGACCTCTTGGCTCATTAGAGCTGCCTGGTAATTCTGCTGCCCTCTTAATCTGTGCCAAGGGAAATAGGTGTTAGAGATGCAAAACATGCAAAACACTTTCTCTTTCTGCAATTGCTGAGTGATAAATATTTCATCTGCTGGAGGGGGAAAAAAAGGTAGGAAGAAATCTGTTGAATTACCCTGTTCTGATGGTCAAGGCTCAGGCTTCTCATGTCTTCATTAAGGTTTCTGGATACTCAGTCTGAACATGTTCTATTTGTGAGCTCAGATCCAGAGAACAGACAGAGATGAGTTTGTTTGTAGGTATTTCTTGTTTGACAGACGCAGAACACCTTATAGAATACCTCTGGGCAAGCTTCCCAGATAACATCAATTAGCCAGACTGGGTACCACAAAAGAAAATGAAGCCTTTTAATTCACTCTGTGTTGGCAAGGAAAAATAGAAGTATGTACATAACTGTTTAATTATTCTGATTTAGTGTCTGTAGGTTCACTGTAACCAAGCAGGGAATGATTGGTTCCCAAAAAGGCAGATTTTTCATATGCTGAAGATGGCCTTTCACTGAAGCAATTTTATTATGGGCTGGTGCTTTCCAGCAGCTTGAGGTGGAAAGAGATTCCCACTGGTAAGAAGTTATGGAAGTTCACCAGCATTAAAGGCTGGATGGAGGATGTGGGTACCCTATAAATAGTGCAGGACGCAGGACTGAACTTGCCATTTCCTGCAGTGGAAAGAACTTTTCTTTCTCAATGCACCACTGAGAACAGTTCAGCCCACTAATTTAATTAGAAGGGAATTTACAGGCAATTTTAGGTCTAAGATGAAATCCTGGCCCCACTGAAGTCAATGGGAATTTTGCCACTAATTGCACAAGGATTTTACTCCATGGCTTTGTGCAGAGATGCAGGGAAAAGGAAAAGTGGGAGAGAAAATTAGTGAAGTCTTTGTCAGCCTTTATGGGAATGTAGCTTGGTAACTGAGCCTGAACGAGCAGGGTGTGAGGACAGCTCATAAACAGGGAGAAATTTCTCCACTGAAAGGCTGCTCAGGCATTGGAACAGGCTGCCCAGGAGGGTGGTGGAGTCATTATCCCTGGAAACGCTCAAAAACATGGATGTGGCACTTCGGGACAGGGTTTAGGGGTGAACACAGCAGTTCTGGGTTAAGGGTCGGACTTGATGATCTCAGAGGTCTTTTCCAGCCCCAATAGTTCTGTGCCTCTGTGATTCTAAAGCGTCCCTGAGCCCTCTGCCTGCACCTCGCCATCCCTCCCAAGAGAAAGGAATGTCAGAAACTGGAACAGCCTCTGTTAATATTTAAGTTCAGAGGAAAAGCCTCCAAACCCTGGTTATAGCTCTACTGATCAAGGTCTCACTGTGTGGTGGTTTCAGAGGGGCACAGAAGGTCCCACCCTGCCAATGCTGTCTCTAAGGAGACAAGAAATGACACTGCCTTTGCAAATTCTGCTCCTGTCACGCAGCACAAACAGGGATTTTATTTTTACTTTCCTGCAGGGAAGCTCTGATTTAAATAAATTATAGGTGTACACTAAAAGAAAGAACACCCCCTCCCCTTCTGCACCTACAGAAAATTTGCTTAAATAACAAATCTGCATAAAATTGGGAGATGCTGTCATGCCTGATAGATTATCGTGGGACAGCCCAATTGCATTACCGGGAAGACAGTAAACATTCTTGCTCTCCTTTTTAAAATAAATTATGCCCTGCTAATACATGTTTTGCTTCCATAATAATGCCAAAAGTGAAATTACTGGTCCGACACCAAAACACATCAAAGCTAAATGTGCTCATTTTCTCTTGCAGCTGTTGGATGCTCCCAGCTCTTCAAAGACCATTTCCTGGGACTTCTTGAGAGCCTCTTCACAGTGAGTCACCAACAATAATCTGACTTCCTTGGAGATGTCTGCTAGAAAGCAGAATTTTGGGGAAGCTGCTGAGCTGATTGAAGTTTTCACAGCTTCCTCACAGACCTACTGCTGTTATTTCCCCCAGGCTCTGAAGCAAAAATGCACCACAAAGACCATGAGAGCATGGGACCAGCAAAGCCTCTCTGTGGCCTCTGCGAGCTCAAGGCTAGCAGAAATCATGGAAAATAAAGTAACTGAGGAGTCATAAATTTTAGAGATGCCTTCACCAGTCAAATTCTCTGAGTTTTTCCTGTGTGCAGCCCAACAGCTCCAGGGTGAAGGGGAGCTGGCTGTGTCCCCTTAAAGTGGGAAAACACAATGAAGCTGTTCATGCTCCTGCTGTATCTGGTGACCAAAGAGTCCTCTGAGGCTATAAAGACCAAAAATCCATTTCACAAGTGTTTTAAGGCAGTTGAACAACAGCTCTGCAGGCACAAAAGCTGAGCCTCTGGGATGTTTGGACACTGATGCTGATTACCAGGCAATGCTACAGGAGAGAGTCAGTGTCAAAGAGTGGCCAGAAAATAATTGTGCACCCACAGAAAACAGGTCGCTTGTTTAGGCTTTGTTCCCTTCAGTGGGGCAGCCAAACTACAAGCCAGATGTAAAACACAAGATAATATAGGTGAAAGGAGCTAAGCACTTCTGTGGAGGAGGCAGAGGGTTGGAAAACTGGAGTTGGAAGCTTCATGGTTGCCCTGCTCCTTTCTTTTTCCTGAAGCAGGACATGAAAACAAAAAGTGACTTCCATGACTGAAGTCATCTCAGGAAAACTGGGAAGGATTTGAAGACTTTTTAACAAAATTCCAGCCACTGCCAAGCCACGGTGTCATGGGTTTCATTATCTGCAATGTTGGATCACACATCTAATCACAAATCAAAGATGGCAAAGGCCCACAGAAGAGCAGTCCTGTGCAACCAAAAATAATCAAGCCTTGGACAAGAAAGCAATCTGGATCATATTTCTATGATACAGTAAGAGCCTTGGATGCTAAGCAGTAGGAATAAATGAAATAAATCAATACAAAATGAGAGCTTCAGTCATTCTCTTCTGTCCCACTTTGAATTTGCATTATGAGCAGAGGAAGTGGGGGTGAGAGAGAAGAAGGGATAATTACACAACCCCTTTCCAATTCCCTGAGCCACCCCACTCAAGGGACAAAGCAGAACCACTTGTGGAATTCAACCAGAAGCCATTTGGGACACAGAGCTGTGTTGCCTCATGGCACCTCCTAATTACTGTGGACTCAGTGGTACATTAATTGTGATGGTCACCAGCTGGGAGCTTCTTTCAGACACCTTCCACTGAATATCACTCCAGTGTTTCCCAGTCAGTAGGATCATTACAAGATGGTTCTTTGCCCATGAAACATTTGATTTCTTCCCAACTACACTGCAAGAGCAGGTGACAAACTGCATGATGCCAGCCCAGAGCAGAGGGAAGGAGAAAAGAGGTCATTGCAAGATGGGAGAGGCAATTTCAGCTGGACAGAGCTGTCATTTGGGGGTTTTAGCAGCTCCTATGGGTTAATACTTGAAAACCATCATGGTTGCATGTGTTGTCATTTTTATATCCAATGAGATGATTTACAGCTCTAATTAATTAAGATGGAATCAATTAGATGAGCTGGGAAATTAAGACCGAGTTCTGTCTCAGATTCAATGGGTGATGCAGTCAGGGGCTCAGATTTGCCATGTGCAGGAGGTGAGGCAGTTTGGAGCTGCAGATACTTTTGCAGCAGGAGAATTCGGGATCCTTCTCCATAGGGTGATTCGGGATCGAGAATACAAAGTTAATGGAAAGATAACACAAGACCAAGGGCTGCAGATAGGAAACAAACCTTCTCCTATTTCTGATTCAGTATAGTCCAGCATAAAAAAAACCCCAAAATTTAATTCCCCAGAGAAGCAGTGGCTAACATCCCCCTCAGAGGGGACACAGACCTGTTCAGTGGGACCTGTGTCCCACTTCATGAAGAGCATGCAGGGGTGGTGGCAGCTCATTTCCCTCCCTGTGAACACTCCTGGCTGCAATGTATTTCTGGCCCTCCACCTGAAGCATTTGCAAATGCATGAGTGGCTCAGGAAGCTCCAGCCCTGGGGCAGGTGAACCCATTTCACCCCGACATCAGGAAGCAATAAGGATGGTTCTCTCCCTGCACAGGAACAGATTTCTTTCACCAGAAAGGCATCACCCCCTCTAGAGAGAGATGCCCTCATTAGCTGGCTCTGCTCAGCTTGACACTCACATTTCTAACAGACCAGAAAAAGCCAGAACCAGGAGCTTCCAGCTACAGGGTCTCAGCTGGTGTTTGACATGCAAAGCATGTAAGTAATAATCAAGCTGTGCTAATTTCCAGCAGCCAAAAAGTTGACCTTAACAAGGCATTTTTAGGACTATTTGCTGTTTCTCATATGGACAGGACTTTCTGCCTGATGACCGGGAACTGCAATTAGGTCTTTTTTGCTCAAAAGTGGTGAGAATTTGGACTGGACGTGATGAAATCTTGATTACCGACTGTGCAAAGCCTCTGCAGAGACTCAAAGACAGTTTGCAAAAATCTCACCAGGCATCAATAAAAGTTCAGGGCAACATCTCCCACACAACTTCAAGAGTAGTTCACAGCCTTCCTACAGTGCTGCAAGGCTCTCAACAGGACTGGGAAGAGTTTTATCCCAATAGGAAGGACCTGATGGTCTTGGAGGTCTTTGCCAGCATTAATGAGCCTGTGATTCTATGATTCTATCCTATGATTCTAGATATTTAAGCTTGAACTAGTAGCAGGAGTTTAATCAGTAATTTAAGCATGAAGCAGAGCCCTTCTTCCTCCAGGGTAGCTGTCACTGGCTCACCTCACGGAACCATTCCCAAACCTGGTCACTGTGGAATAAAGAGCAATGAGCTGATCAGTTTAAAGCCCACCAGGTATTAGAGGCTGGTTTCCCACAGCAGAACCATGTCTGGGAAAATTTAATTTACTCCTGTGGAGTGATGGGTCTGAAGAAGGAAAAGTTTAGATATTGGGAAGAAATTATTCCCTGTGAGGGTGGTGAGGCCCTGGCTCAGGGTGCCCAGAGAAGCTGTGACTGCCCCTGGATCCTTGGGAGTGTCCAAGGCCAGTCTGGACAGAGCTTGGAACAACCTGGGATAGTGGAAAGTGTCCCTGCACATGCCAGGGGGTGGAACTAAATGATCTTTAAAGTCTTTTCCCACCCAAACCATTCTGGGATTCTATAATTCTAACTAAATCACTTTGAAAATTAAGCCACGAATTCTACAAGTGAAAAGGGACAACTCTGGTATCCCAGTATCCAACACCTGACAATATCCAACACTTGACAATATCCATTAGAGCTGAGCTGGCCTGTAGGGCCAGCCTGGGAGAAGTGCAGCAAGTAACAAAATTGATCCTTTTTCTACCTCACAGCTTTGATAAATCACTTTAACATTGACTCTTGCTTAACCAGACATGATTAAGAAGGTGTGAAAGTCACCTTTGAGGAATGAGGGGATAAATGAGAGTGTTTAAATTGAAAGAGTCAGCCCAGAAATGAGTCTGAGTGCACATTTAGATGTGCTAATCACACCATCCTCAGTGCCTGGCTGTGACGTTTCTCTCTGAATCAGTTCTGTGTTTCAGATGAACAACAGGCTCCTTTACTCAATTACAGCAGCACTCCTGATGAGTTTGTTGACATATTTGCTAATTTTCCCATGGTGTTTTGGAGGGTGCACATACATTATTATTTAACTTAAATTGCCTGGTATTCGATCAGTTGTCTTTTACCCAGGTGCTGATACCACAATCAGACTCCATTCCTGAATGAAATTTCCCCTTTATTTTGCCACTGATCTGTTTCCATTAAATGATCCTGGCATGTTAAAAATACATAAATAAATAAATAGATAAATAGATAAATAAACCCTCAACCTCCTCTCTAATTTTCACTTTCCATACTAAAATTTCCATGGGAAAGATCTAAGAGTTTTGATTATGCTCTATGTACAAGTTAGGCTGATTTTGAGCAGAAGTGGTTGATAAAGTGCATTGGATTGCAGGAGGCAAGAGTTTCACTCCTTCCCCTGCCACTGCCCCCCTGGAAAACCCTGGTCAAGTCACTAAACAGATATTTATCTGCCCTAAGTTTAGACTTTGGCCTAAATGAGTTTCCCAGGCAATGGAAAGAGGCAGCTTTCTCCAAGGAGAGGTTCATGATGCTAAAATGGGGGAGAGAAGAATTAATCACCCACTAAGAAGAGTCTCTCTGCCTCGAATTAACACTCACAACAAATACAAACAACCCGAAAAATGAGCTGGGTGGGGTAGAACAGGTGGCAGAGCTGCCACCTCACTTGCTCTTCACTTCCAGAGGATTACAGGTGAGTCACACAGTTATGAGTTAAAACCAGATTGGGTCAAGTTTTAACCATGAAATATCCTCATTCTGGGGTTTGGTTTGATACTTACTGATAATTTAAGAAAGACAGACCCAGAAACAAACGTGGAAAAATCTCTCCAGTGTAAACTCACTCCCAGACATCTTTGTTCCCAGCCAGATCCAGTTACAGGCTCTGAAAATAAATCTCACTGTTAGGGGATGCAGAAAGGAAAATTTGGCTGCACGAGCTCTGCAAGAGCAAATAAAGAGAAAAGATGAGATGGGAGGGAAAAGACCTTTTCAGAAAGGTTTTAACATGGAGATGTGGGAATCTGCAGCCCTATTCAGCTCCCAGTTTAGGAGCTATTGTCATCTCAGGCACTGTGGGTGGATCCTGCCCAGCCTCAGGAGCCTCTGCTGCTTCTCCTGAATCCTGTCACCTCTCTGGTAGCCACCCACAGGTCCCTGTGTGGGGTAGTGCCTTTGTTCAGACAACTGAGTCCAGCCCTGGAGAGCCCTGGAGCTCATGCAATTCTGCTCTTTGAGTTAAATGGGGATTATTTCAGGACTGCCTGAACATTCTGGGGTACCCAGATTTCAGCAAACTTTTAGCAAGTCGCAAGAGTCTGTGGGAACATGGGAAGTATTTTAAGCAGGAGGAGGAATTTTTGGTGCCAAAGGCAGAGGGAAGCATCTGGGCCCCAGAACAGATTGTGAATTTTCACTCCGAGCTGAATCGAGGCTGAGAGTTGTGCAAATCTCACAACATTTTGGTCCAAAGTGATGGAAATAGGCTTTGCAAAGCTATCTCTAATTGGCACACTGATAAATTGTTAAATCTTTCCCTGAGCTCAAGCACATGCAAGTGCAGTCCAGGTGGAATAGACCAAATTAGGTCAGAGCCTCAAATTCTCTGCATCTCTCTGGCACATTTAAGACACGGATCAGACTAAGCCCAGATAAGCCTATCAGCACTAACAGAACCTGGCTAGACTTCAGCATTTATCATACTCTCCACAGACTGACTAATAAAATCAGATTATTCCATTATGGCATTCAAATACATTCATATTCACCAGGTAAACAGAGATTTTGTATGTAGGGCTTGTTGCAACATTCTAATTTTCATTCAAGTTATCATTAAAAAATATGAATGAGGTCACAGAAAATTAGAATTTTTCATCCTAAGGAAAACATTTTAAAATTCCTTTTTAGGCTGCACTGATGCCAGCTATTTCACTCTGAAAAAACCCAATGTTATTGTTTGGATTTTGCTATTAGTAAGCAGGAAATGTCAGTGTCAAAGAAAAGCTGTTAATTTATTTTTGGAGTGCTTCATCCAAGAGATACATTTCTACTGGGTACCAGATTCCACTGAATCAACATGTTTAACTTAACTGATACTGTCTCAGGTGTAAAACACACAAATTGTGAGTAACAAGGCACCTTCAGCAGAGTGAGCACACTGATCATCACCTCTCCACATCAACCCATTAACTGTGGGCTTGCAAACAGTTGGGGTGCATTTAAATTGGGGATTTAAACTGCAGCAGGTGTTCTCTTTGCTGTCACTTTGCCTTGTATCCACATTTGGAGCTGGCAGCAAGCATTTCCACCTGAGACAGGTGAAATGCAGTTCTTTTTTCTAAGTGGAACCAAAACCAAATTTGCACACTGTGGCACTGGGTAGGGCAGCCCATCTGCAGTGTGAACTCTTGGTACCTCCTTTAGGACAAACCAGGGGCTCTTCCTTATAAAAACCTTATTAGAGAGAGGGTTAAACATCCTTGGAAAGGCTGGGGAAGATGACAGGGTGCAGAGATCTCCTGTGCCAGGGCCAGATTCCCTTGGAGAAACCACACAAAATAGACACAATGGCTCTTAGCAGCGATGGCCATCATCAGAAGCTGAGCTCCAGGAGCCCTCTGCCCATCACCACCTTCCTCTTGTCCAGCTGGATGAAGCTTTTTGGGTCCATGGACACAGCAAGATGTGGAGATTGCCTTGATCTCCTCTGGTTTGTTTTGAGACAGCCCTGAAGCACCTGGGAGCACTGCCAGCACAGGAGTGGCTGTGGCAAAGCCTCTGTAACAAACACAACAGGATTCCCAGAGAACTCGGGATTCAGTAGCTTCTGTCAGCATCCATGGTCAGCTCATAATTCCAAGAGAAACAGATTTTGATTTCTTTCCCTTCTTTCCCCACTCTAAACATATTTGTGTTCCTAAGTCAGGTGATATTCTAGACAGGGAGAAGTGGAGTCAGCTTTACTTGTATTTGCAAAAATATCCCAACTCTAGTATTAACAACAGCAATTCCAGTTTTGATAGACCTGACACTTCTTTCCAAGCTCCATCATTATGTATTTGTTGAGTGATTTCCTCACTGCAAGCACTTTGAGGTGGAACTTACCCACATTTGTAACATATTTGGCGTTTTTACTGGAATCACCACAAGCCATTTTGTTCAAGCTCTTTGATCTTGTGCTGGTTCACATCTATAAATTCTGATCATAGTAAATTGACTGGAAGATGCATGTGCAAAGCACAGAACTTCAGAGAGGTCATAAAGTGAGAAAGGACCCATATGGCATCTTTTTATGCCTCTGCAGAACACAGATTTCAGACATAATGGGTGCTGGATTAAATTATCTCTTGGTCAAGTCAGTGGAATAATAAGAAGAAAAACAGCAAACAGGATCAAGTCACCGTTTGTCCCTTTGGGTGTTAATTCCAGAAAGCCACAGTGGGAGGATCAGAATGCTTGGATGTTCTAACCCCTCAGGACAACACCTTTAATTTTAAGTGCAAAGTCATTCCTTCTCTGGCATCCAAAACACAATTTTATTGTACTTACTCTGCTGGGGAATTCACTTGCCTTCAGCTCCCTGAAAACAACCTGCCTTTTTCCTCCCAAGTGTGTCCCACAGGAAGATAACATTCTACTCATGGATTTATCAGCATGAACCAGAGTAGAATTTTTTTTTGGAATTTTCCTTTCTTGTTAGGACCCACCAGCACTGTAAATCTCTTGTGAAAATGAAGAGTGCTATTAGAAAGGGATGTTTCTTATAGAGGTACCACTGCTCCAGCTCAAGCTGTGTTTTCTTATTCCTTCCTGTCCCAAAGGTGTGTTACCCTGAGATTCCTTAATATCACCTAATGACTGCTGCTGGAATAACAAGAAATCAACTCAACAGTGCAAAAGGAAAAGAATCAGGGAGAGAAACAGCTTAGAGAACAGACAAAACACTGCCCAGCCCCATCAGAGCTGCATCAAGGGGCAAGCCCAGCATTAGGAAGGGTGACCATTAAACAGCACTGGTGTTTAGGGCACTGCTCAGCCCTTCCACAGCCAGTGCTTCCCCAGAGTTTTGGCACACAGCAGGCAGGAAAGGGCAGAGCATCAATCTTTGTGTGCTGTGAGAGCTCAGGGAATTTAGGAGTACTGAGAGGAGCAAAAATCAATCCAGGAATCGAAGGCAGTTCAGCTCCCTGTCACTGCTCAGATCTTTAAGTTTTCACTTGGATAAGCACAGAGCTCCCTCATCCTCATCCTCCCTTATCCCCATGAAGTGGAAGGTGATGCCATGCAAATGGACACTTGTATGAGAGCTGGACCAGAGGCAGCCAGTGAGGTCAAACTTGAATTTACCAGAAGCCGACCTGCTAAAAGGGATGTGCTGAACTGCTAAAAGGCATCCCTGATCCTCAAGTGGTCTTTATGAAATCCCTTAAGGAGGTTTACTTCAGGATTAAAAAGTATTAGGCATGTAGATTAGGCAGAGGTGTTTGATCCATTTCTTCTTAATCTCCACTCCTAAAGATCTTTCAGTGCCAGTCAGGTTGCCCTAACTCGTGTTTGAGCTCAGGTTGCACTGACTGTAATGGAACTGATCTCACTGCAACCTGCAGCCCTGTTCAGCTCACCCTAAACCAGAACTTTAAATCTGATCAGCAGAACTGCCAAGCCATGGCAGGGGGGCTGGAACTGGACGATCTTTGAGGTCCTTTCCAACCCAAAACATTCCAGTCCTCTGATTCTCTGACATCCTTCCCAGAGTTATTATGGACTGTGGGGTTTGTGCTGAACCCAGAGTTGTTGTGATGGGAAAAGGCTTGAGGCTGCTGAGATCCCAGAGCAGCACTCCTGGAAGGGCCAGGGACAGAACAAAGCCCCCAGAGGCTGCTGGCTTTGCTGGTGTGGAGTCAAGCACAGCACTTTTCTGCCTGCCCACCTCCAAGATTGCCTGGAGAAAAGGAGAGAGGCCTGTGAGCGAGAGGACAAGGCTGTTGCCTTTGTCTCTGAGAGCTGAACTCCCACCTCAGAGGGAGAACAGCCAGGCCTGGCAAAGAACTGTTTAAAAACACAGCACAAAGCCAGTTAAAGAGAAGAGTCCCAGCTGATCAGTCCTTGAAGTACCTCAGCACTGAGAGTGCTCTGACAGCATCAAGTACTCTGAATTGCAGCATCCACTGGCAATGCTGAAGCAGCAGGGAGCAGTCACAGATGAGATGCTGAATGGGGCTGCCATTGCCCCATCAGGGATGCCTGTAACATCTTGATGCCTTTGCTTTAGCAAACAAGGATGCTCAAGGTTTGGTGGGGCCCTGATCAAGCCCAGGTCTCAGTGGAGATGCCCTGAGTTTCTTCCTGGGATCAGTGTGAAATGTGAGGCTTTATCACAGCTGTGGATTTGTTGATGCTCACTACAACCAGGAATGCTGGTTCTGTTCTACACCAGGTGAGAATTAAGCCAAATCCTTCCTGAAAATGTCAGACTTCCCACATTATACACAGACCCACATGTTGGCCTGCCACAAACATTCCAGCTGACAACAATCCTGTGGATTTAACACACCAGACTCAGAATTAACTCCCAAACCTAACACAGATTTTTGTGTGAGACCGTGAGGCTTCACTTCATCTCTGTGTGCCCTCTATCTCAGCAGAGGAAATGCCACATCTGGTACCTTGAACCATCTGGAAATAGTTGTCAGCTCTCTGTATTGCCCAGAATATAATTTCCTTGAACTGTTTAACATATGTTACTGTAGTGGATTGATGAATAATATTATGAAATAGTCAAACTTCATTAAAAAACTTTGGATCCCAAAGTTAAAAGCGAGAAGTCTGGTCTATATAAGTTATAGTTACCCTCACTTGTTTTGGTGTTAACACTTTCTTTCATTTTCAGCACAAAAAAAAGTTTACTAGGATTTCCTTTAGAGATAGGTTTCCAAAAAGTAATGTTAATAACAATCCTGAACATTCTGTTGGGCTCCAGTTTCTTGTAGACCTGTTGAACAGCCTAGGTGTGCTTCAAATTGGATGCAGCTTTCTCAGGAAAGGTCATGAACCTTGAAAATACCTTTATAACCATCCCAGCTTTAGAAAGATTTCTGGGGAAAATTAAGTGCCTAAAGGCTAAACTCTATCCTGTCTCAGAGCTCCCACGTTAAGGTCATATTTAGAGGGTATAAATTAGCTGTGTCTGTTCATAGCTCTCTGACCTTAAGCCTTCAATGTAAAATCGTGTAGTTTTTGGCTTAAAGTGAATTAGAAAAACACAAAGCAGGTAGTTAAGTGGATAAAATGACAGAGCAGCAACAGCACACAGATGTTGTTATGTTCCTGCAAAGACTGTCCTTTGCACCCTCCAAGCTGTCTTTTCTGCTCATTCTCCAAAATATGCATTATATTTAACATTAAAATGAGATCTTGCAGCGCTGGGTATCTTTGCCCATCTGTTTCTCCTCTGAAGTGCTCAGTATTTTAGGAAACTAATAAAAATAACGCAGTGGTAAGAGCCAAGTTTTAGCCGAAGGGACTCGTTTTGGAGCTGTGCTGGGAGAACTGGCCCCTTCCCAACAAGGTGCACATAAAAGTCCACCCTGGGCTGGGTTATGACAATACCCCAGCCTTGCCTGTGAGCCTATAGAGGCAATAAAGCTGCTGGATCAGCCTGCAGAGAGCTCGGGGCCAAAGCTGTGTGCAGTGTGCTCCTCCCAAACGCTGCTCTCTGGTCTTTGCAGATGATGGGTCTCTGAAACTGCCTTTGGGACTGATCCACTGAGATCATTCAGAGTTTTTTCCATTTCCTCCATCCCCTTTTTTAAGCTGTAAACACAGAGCCCAGTGTTTCCTTGGGGGATGGAGGCAAGGATTTGTTCATTGATGAACTGTTACTGTCCTCTTACCTCCATGCTTGAAGGTGCCTGTGACAGGGGGTTCAGCTGCTGACTGAGGTTTTTTCTGCTCCAGCCTGAAACCTTGGATGTTCCCAGCTGTGGTTCTTCTCTCTGGCTTCTCCTCTGATCCTGGCTCTGTTGCTTCCCCCGCTCTCCACTCACTCTCTCTCCACCCAAAGCTGACTTCTCACTGACTTCTTCCCAACCCTGGCAAACTTGTCCTCTAAGCACCAAGAGGAGGAGGAGGGCAGATGAGGAAGATAGAGATCATCCAGGATGGCATCAGTTGGCTCCCTGGATGCGTGTGAGGAGCAATAGGCACCATCAAGGATGTCCTGCTCACTGTCCTCTTGCAATTCTCTCCAAACCCATGTTTAGACCTTGACCCTCAGCCCTGTGTGCAATTTCCTCCTGAGGGGAGAAGGAGCAGGCACTGATCTTTCTGGTGACAGTGACATCCAAGGGAATGTCCTGAAGTTGTGTCAGGGGAGTTTTGGGTTGGCTATCAGGAAAAGGTTCTTCCCCCAGAGGGTGGTGGGCACTGCCCAGGCTCCCCAGGGAACAGGCACAGCCCTGAGGCTGCCAGAGCTCCAGGAGCATTTGGACAACGCCCCCAGAGAAGCCCAGGGCAGGATAATTGGAGTGTCCTGGGCAGGGCCAGGAGCTGGACTCGACCTTCTGACCCCGTTCCAACTCAGGAGATTCCATGAGTCTGTGCTATCTCCAGCACAAAAGAGCACAGCCTTTATATTCCATGACCTGGAGCAGCTTATGTTTGGTAGGTGGAGCTGTTGCCAGTGGCCCTTCAGGGAGCAGAGGTGCCCTTGAATGGATGCTTCAAATACCTGATTAACCTGCAGGAATGTAGGGCTCAACCTCAGCACAAAGAGTCTCATCCAAAGGTCACCAGAGTCACTGAAAAGTCTGACCTGAACCACAGCTGGGGGAGTTTTGCCAAAAGGCTGAACTGTGCAGCAAACAAAGATCACTTATGCTGATTTCTGCCATTCCCATCTTGCTGCTTCCTCTAGCACTATTTCCTCCCCTCCTTTCCCCACTCCTTCCTCTCCTCCTTCAGCACAAAAAGGAGCCTGCCAGACAATGCATTCACAAGTTAACACAGTGCAACAGACTGAGACTACATTAAGAGCAGCTCACAGGCAGGTTTTACATCCAGGCTCCGGGGAACGAGCAATGAAATAGGAGGATGGAACTTGGCACTGCTGTGAAGCTGAGCAGCTTCAGCTATAAAAAGAAGCCTTTTATACAGATATATAAAATGGAATAGCATCTGAAAGCTTCTCTGTTTTTGGAGAGAAGATTAAGCAGCAGCACATGAGCACTGAGCTGGTGAGAGAGCACCTGGTTGGACACGTGCAGAAGACAGATGTCCAAAGGCCAGGGCTGCAGTGCTGTGCCTCAAAGCAGCCCTGCAGAGGGTGCATTCAGGCTCCAGGAGGTTTATCTCTGCAAGAGGGGTCCCAGGTCTGGCTTGCTCCTTGTGGGCAAGTGCTTCACACATGGCTTTTCCCCTGTGTGGGTTTGGAAGCTGTTTCAGGATGAAATGTGATCACATAACCATTTACTGCACTTCTCTAATCAAATTTAATGAAATGTGGAAACTCTTTGTACAAGATACAGCTCCAGCAGTGGTGACATTGCCCAAAACCCACTCACATTGTCTAAGGATCCTGGGCCAGGACTTCAAGCAGGGCTTGAAATGCAGAGGCTCTGGAGGTGTGAACACCAGACAGGGTTTGTCACCCATCTCCCATCACAAATCTCCCATCACCCATCTCCCATCATTTCTGAGCATCTGTCAGTTCACTGCTGCTCTGGGTCACAGCCCAGCAGCTCCTGGGAACAGCATTTCTCACACAAAGTGGCTGCAGACACTCTGTTTTGAGTTTTGGTTTGTTTTGAGGCTTCAGGAGTTTAGTCCCTCAGCTCCTTGGCTGCAATGATAATTTTTTTCCTCTCGGGTAAAAAACCAGGCACCTTGCTGCCTGAGTTTTTCTCTGCTATCCAGCACTGGATCTTGATATTTTGTGTTAGTTTAAATAACTTCTTCAATGCTTTGCCCTTTCTTTTGGAACTTGCAGTCCTGGGTTGCAATCATGTCACCTCTCAATCATTTTTCTGACAAACTGAAGAGACTGAGCTCATTAAATCACTTACCAAAAGTGCTTTCCCCAGCCCTCTAATAATCTTATGTATTGCTTTTCCTCCCTGATTAGTTTATCCATATGCTGACACCAAAAGATACCATGTGGGTCTGACCAGTGCTCCCAGTTAAGGGGGACTTTTACCCAACTGCTCCTCTCCCCAAACACCTAAAAGGTTGGTCAGATACCTCCCTCCAGACCACACAAACAACTCCCAGTCTGTGACAACCAGGGCAGAACTGCTCAGATTTATACCCACAATACTCCATCCTGCAACAATTACCTGCATTCTTAGAGGCAGCAGAATGCATTTGTCTGCAATAAAAAGACCATTTTCACAGACCTCACTGACAAGCAGTCAGAACTGCCCTCTCTAAATGTCTTGTCTTCATTATTATTTATAGATGCCTCATCATTTTGACACCCACAAATTTTATCAGCTGTGATTGCATATTTACTTTGGGATCATTAATGACACTGTTGATAGTGCTGGGCTCAGAGCCAATCTTGTAAAGTGCCAGTAAAGCATCTCAAAAAGTCATTTCATTAGCTACAGGAATGCTGTCACCCTTGTTCTTAATCATTTGAAAGTGTTTCTATGGATAAGAATATCTATTCACATGATCTATTGCTCATTATTGCCCAAAATATTGCTCAATATTAATTAAAAGCATTTGAAAGATGCTTTGGAGTATTTATACACAAATCTTTCCAATTTCCCTTGATCAAGTGTCCAACAGACCCATGTTCAATAAAGCCATGCTGGCACATGGGATAATTGCATTGTGCCTTCACTAATCAAATCCCATATCAGCTTTTCCATAACTCTGCCTAGGGCTGGTAATCCAATAAACTGGCATGTAGTTAAATGGATTATTTGATACTTAAACTTCTAAAATTAGGTCCTTGCTGAGTTCTCAAAAAATGCTGCAATGCATCCCATTGAATCTCAAAAAAATGTAGCATTTCCAGTGGTTTGGGCTTAATCCACTTTAAGAGATGCTCTGACACAGGGACTCTGTCAGACTGAGCTGCAGTGGAGCTGCTGAGATTGAATAAAAGATGCTCCCAGCTCCTCAGCCACTTAAACAACTTAACACAAACCTAACTTTGTTTATCTACCTATATAATTCTATAATCTGCTCATCACCATAGCAACCAAAACACAATACCCTCAGCATACCACAAGTAACAGCATTTGGAAGCAATCTTTCCTCTGAAAATGTCCCTGCTTAGCTTTGCATTAATCCCCATGGCCACTCACTTCACACTAATGCTGCAAGCTCGACGAAGCAGGAATGTGTGAACTCACAGCCACAGAAGAGGTTTCAAGAAATATCAGATGCTTACCACTTGAATTTATGGATGAGTTAGCCTGCTTCTCTCACTGTGAACAGTTTTGTCTCACAGCTTTAGGGAGCTCTGCTCACAGCTCAGGACTTACACACTCCATCTCAAGAGAGCAGAAACACATCTTGGAAAATTAAAAGTGTTTGTGACCCCCTTTCTTGGTTTTTTTGTTTGTTTTTTTTGGGTCTTTTTTTGTTGTTTTGTTTTGTTTTTTAACAGAAAACTTTAAGTTCTGTAGATACAGTCCAGAGCTAGAGACAGTACAAAAAAGAGTTACACTACTATAATTGAATTCTACTCTCCTTAAATCCAGCGTTTGTAGTGTGCTCTATTAGGGTCCTGGACTCTACTTTTTCATAGCCATTATTGCCAAGATTGTCACAGAATGGTTTGGTTTGAAAGGAACCTGCAAGATCACCCAGTTCCAAACCCCTTCCATGGGGGTTGGTTCATTATCCCAGGTGGCTCCAAGCCCTACCCAACCTGGCCTTGGACATTTCCAGGGATGGGGCAGCTCCTTTGGGCAACCTGTGCCAGGGCGTCCCCACCCTCTGGCTAAAGAACTTCTTCTTCCTAAAATCCAATCTAAATCTCTTTTTGTTTAAAACTGTTCTCCCTTGTCCTATCATTGTCTGCCTCTGTAAAAAGCTGCTCTGCTTTTTTATGAGCCCTTTTTAGGTATTGGGAGGCCACAATAATCTCTCTCAGGAGTGTTCTCTTCTCCAGGCTGAACAACCCCAACTCTCTCAGCCTGTCCCTAGAGCAGAGGTGCTCCTGTCCTCAGAGCATCTTAAGGACTGAACATCTCCAGAAGCCACTACCCCCCAAAACCCAGATGAAATCCAAGAGTGGCTAAAATTCAAGGGTTAGGAAAAAGGAAAGAGAGGGAAAAAAAAATCTTTGGAACATATTGTTTCTGAACTTCTTGATTCAAACTGCAGTTTTAAAAGCTGCCTCTGGCTAATTAGCAGGTGCAAAAATCAGCAGATAACCTTTCAGTGACTCTGAAGGGAGGCAAAGAGCACACACATTGCTGGAGTCACAGCCAGGATGAGAATCCAGGAAAGGTTCATTTAGCCCCTGCACTCCCCTCTATCAAACATTAAGAAATGCATTTGATCCTACAGGAAGAGGCAGAACTGAAAGTCATCCTCTCACCTCTCCCCTGTCTAGACACAGCTGGCACACCCACATCCACCAGGAGGAGAAGACAAATCCTCAGCTAAGACAAAACACTGTACCAGGAGTTCTCACTCAAGGTATTTGGTAGTAGAATTTCAATTCCTGATGTCTGTAAAACCTGGATGAAGAGCCTTACACGCTGTGTGAGAAAGCTGTGAGGATTAGGCAAGTTCTGAGCCACGCCCTGCAGACACCTTGCCCTTGCTCCAGAGCTCATTGTACATTGATCCTGCTTTCAGTACCTCTCCAGCCAGCAGTTATATAAATAAATGTCAGGCTGCATGACTGCATAATCATACAGAGCAGAAAGAAGGCACAAAAGCCTCAGTAAAAGGAACAGGCACTTTAAATAATTAGTATTAGCTGGAGTGCAGTGAAATATTAAACTGAAAGAAATGGCCTTCAGAAGTTGTAATCTTGCCCTTTGTGGGTAATCTTTGCCCTGTGGGTAAGAACATGCTGTACCCTGGTCTGGATTTTGATTTCTGGGCAAATTGCTGGTTCTTCAACCCAGCGCAGGCCAGTGACCTCCTTCTCCTTTTCCTCTGGTCCTGGAAACACCTGGTCTTGGGAGAGGGCAGATCTTTCTGCTGTTCAGAAACCCAGATTAACAGCTGGATTAAAGCTTGGTTCATAGAATCACAGAATGATTTGGGTTGGGGATGACCTTAAAGATCATCTCATTGCAGCCCCCAAAACTGCACATGTGACCCCAACATTGGTTTGTAAGATTTGAACCACTGTAAACGTGGATTAGAGTTCTGAGCACTGTAACTATGGCCAAAATGAGACATCCAGCACCATCTGCCAGCATCTGCTCAGGAAAGATACTCCAGGTCCTTATTCCTGAGCTTGGAAAGAGAGTCCCACACTTGTCATATTGTGACCTCATTTCTTCCAGCACGTTTTTTTCCTCAACAGCATCGATAATCCCTCATTGTTTCAACAGTTCTATGCTACGAAGAGCACTACAAAGGGAAGTAATGGGAAAATAAGAGAAGTTTAGGGAATAAAGGATTAAAAAGAGGGCCATTGAAGGATGCAGGCATATTGCAAGAAGAATTCCAGATGAAATAAGCACAGAAAACAGAGGGATAAGATGAAGGCAGGAGGTCAGAGCTGCTGTGGGGAGGGGACCAGCTGAAACCCTGGCACAAGCCTGACTGCTGACATGTGTCAGCATTAACAGCCACTCTGTAGAACAAACACCATAGGGCATCTCCTGGGTTTTAACTTGCTCATTCTCATCAGCTGGGCACTTTTGCTGTCAGTGTTTCTGTCCATGATGGCCAAACCCTCGTGGTTAATTAGTTCTGTGTAGCACCACCATGGACAGAGCCACCTGCCCCCCTGGCTCTGGCCCAGCTGGGTGAGAGCTGATTTCACTGCAGGCACATTTCCATGCCAGCACTGACACCCTCCTCCCAACACTATTTTCCACCCAGAGACTGCAAGCTTCCTCTGCCAGTGGTCATTCCCAGCACCACCAGCCACAGGCTGATGGTTCCATCAGAGCAGCTCCCAATCCCAAAACAACACATTTGATGGTGATGTGAGCAGGCTGGCACAGGAGACAGTTGGTGGCTTTTCTTCAAAGCCCTGTCCACTCCTCCAAACCTGCTCCTGCAGACAGACACCCACCCCTGTCCAAACCAGAGCCTGGGCAGCTCGGGGGCTGTCCCCAACAGTGCCACACGTGGCTGGGATGGCTGAGCATCTCCTCCTCCTGTAGCAACAGCAGGGTCTATTTCGTGTTTATTGGCTCAAATCTTTCCATTTGTTAGGTTTGGCTCGATGCCATGCGCAGCTGAAGAGCCAAAAAGCCAAGGGCAGAGGGCTGCTATTTCACCTTTGATAGATGGGAACTGTAGTTACTCTTGGCAGCTGACTTGAGACTGCTGTAAAGAAAGAAATAGGACCTGGTTGCCACAGGGCAGTGCTCTGCAGGTTCTGGTAGTGGGGTTAATTGGAAATACCTGAGCTTGGCTTTAATCAGCACCAGGAACATATTGTTTTCAGGATTATTTTGCTGAAGTGTATTTAGAAATGTCATGGTGGGTTTTGATTATGGGCAGAGCAACTACAGGTTCTATAAAAGAGTAGAAAAAAACCCCAAACAATGAAACAATCTGATCTCTTCAATGTCATCTCAAATTTGCACTGTAAGTACAGAACTGCACAAAATACACAAGTCTGATATAAGAAGAGAGTCTGACAAAGTCATGGATTTAAAATCTTTTGGAGTTTTCTTCATTTCAAGAGCTCTAGCCCCTAACATTGGTCAGTCTTTTCCTGCCTTTTGTATAAATTTTAGAAACACAGCAAGTGTTTAAGGTGCACATCTGATATTCACAAAGAGCAGCGTGAAGTTTTGCAGATGTTCACGTGCTAAGAGAAAGAAATCATAATGTCATTTAATTTTTATAAGCCATCTTTTTATCAGGAGATCTCAAAGAAAACCCTCAAGCAAAGAGCATCATCTTTTGATTTACACAATCAGAAACTGCAGCACCATTGATTTGTACAGCATCTCCCACCTTGCTCTTGGACAAGCCACAGAAAGGAAGGGTGATTGTGGGGTTGAATTTATTGCTTTCACCTTAACCTCACACACCTCCTGGCTACCAAACCTGTACCCCAGCCTCTACCAAACCTGATTTGGATCTTAGCTGATGGAAGCAGCTCCCCAAAACCCAGTGGAGCCATATCTGGGTTTGCCAGATGAATATCAAGTCCTCTATATTTCATGTTAATGTGTCCCTGCAATTCACCACGTCTGTTCTAAGTGTTTCTTAATCTTTTATTATTTCTACATCAAGGACTGTGGAATCTTCTGGCTTTGTATAATTTAGACGTCTGTATAATTAGACACCAAAACATTCTGTTTTAATTCCTCTTTCTAATGGATAAGTAGCTGAACCCATTCCTAGTCAGTTAGCCTTACTTTGAGGGCCAATCTCTGAATAAGTAGACTGTGACAGAAACGAGCTCTGCGATCTAAGTGCCACAGATGCCTCTGGGCAGATTTAGACTTAATGACAGACGAACCCAGCTCCAGCCAAATCCATGGCAGCCTGTTTTCATCTCAGCAGTCAGCAGGAATGAAATCCCACTGGAATCTGGGGTGGGGGTGGGACTGTTTTTTTTCACTCTTGAAGAAGAAAGAGGTGAAAAGTCCAGAATATTGAAGTCACTTGGGAGGTAAGGTCTGCCTTCCAGCAGGTGTCTTTATGATCTTTCCCCCACAAGTCCTAGGTCTAAAGCTGTTGTATGGAAGTGGCAGATCCTGGGACAGGCAGCAGGGATTTTGTTGGTATGCAGTGGAGATGTGGGGGGAGAATAAATGATCTTTAGTCCCCCAGATACCTTGTTAATCCTGAGCTCCACACTAATGTTGGAGGTGGGCCACTGGCCCCAGCAGGCCCTTACATGTTAGAAAATCCTTGTGTGACCCCAAGAGCCTGAACCACACAGGCAGCTCTGTCAGGAGCCTGCTTACCCACAGTTCCAGACTCCATAATTCAGGGGTTTGTTTCTGTTTTATCTTTTGCAATGGTATGGATGCCCTGAAGGAAGCACAGTCCTGAGGGGACACATGCAGAAAACAGGCTTATAAATGTGATTTTCTATGTTGAGGAAGAGCCTTCAGTTTTCCCAGTAGGCATGAGGTTCTCATTTCCCCTGCACATAGCAATTATGTAATATAGCAGGCATTATTCACATTTCAAAATTCTACAAATTCAATGGATTTTGAAATTGTCCATCTTCTCCTCAGTGCTTTGATTTCTGATTAATGGCATTAAAGCCCGTGGTATGGGGGTTGGAACCAGATCTACCCTGGCTAGTGAAAGTGCACCACAATCCACTGGGTTTTAGCATCCTGATTTATTCTCCAGGCTGGTTTGATCACTCCACAAATTCCATGTTCAGTCAAGGCACTGGGAAGCAGTTGCCAGAGGAAGCCTGTCCTTGTCAACTCATTCGTCCATGAGCTCAGCAGCTATTCTTTCCAGCTGGAAAAATCTGAATTGTTTCCAAACATCTTCCTTCCTGAAATACCAGAAGCAATATAAAAAGTTTACTTTGCTGGGCAAGCTTGGCTTTCTCAAATCTATCAATTTCCCTTCTGCAGGTCTTCCCTCTCACTCACAGGACAAGAAAGATTCACCCCAGGCAAAGTGGGCTGTGGGAGCAATTGTGAGGTGTAGTTAAAAAATGATGAGTGGTTCAGGTATGCACAGTAGAAATGAGCATTGTGATACAGCCAAATAAATAACAGCAAGAGTAGAAACAACAACAACAATAATAACAACAATAATGAAATAATAAGTCACTCTTCCTTCTTCCCCAGATGTTTTACAAATGAGCTTGCCTGTAACTGGAAACAATTTCCCTCTATCTCCAATTCCCCTTTGGCTCCTCATGCCAAAATTTCATCCAGGTTTTCCGGACATATTGGATTTTTAACCAGCTGTCACAGGACAGCATCGGGATTGTGCCGTGGGCTGCACATGTCTGTTAGGTAAACCCTGCACACCCAGAGAGATGCCAGAGTGATTGAGGAGAAACTGCACCCAGCCCAGCATCAATTATTCCTCTTGAGATGGAGAGGGAGATTAATTTCACCTTGCTTCAGCCACCTTTGAACTCACATCTGAGACTGCTGGCAGGATTTGACAGGTATGCTGACAGCAAATGATGCTCAGGTGAAATGCTGCCTGCTTTGGGAAGGCTGTGGAAAGTTATTGTTCCCTTCCACGTGGCACACAACTTCTGGAGTGATGTATGTGTCCTGCACAAGCAAGGTGTTGAGAAATTTGAGTGAGGAACATGAAAGTGGTTTGGGGTCTACCAGCCTGGGGGATGTGATGCATGAGGAAAGCCTGGAAAAGTTTTTTCAGCCTGGAGAAAGAAAAGGGGCATCTAAATGACTTCCTTTAACTCTCAAGTAGGGGAAAATAGAGATAAGGAGCCAAACTGCTGAGCAGGGCACAGCAGATGGACATGAAACAGCAGTTCCAGAGTGAAGGGAGGGAAATTCCCACCTTCAAAAGGAAATCTGGTTTTGCCATGACAGGATGGAGCATGGGAGCAGAGCCTCTGAGAGGCTGTGAAACCCCATAGAGTTATGGATTGGTTTGGATTAGCAAGGATTTCTCAAGATCTTCTAGCCCACCCCCCCTTTTTAAGCAGGGTCAGTGACAAAAGGTCGCCCAGGACTATGTCCAGATGGGTTTTGAATATTTCCAAAGATAAAAGCTCCACAACCTCTTGAGCTGATGTGTTCCAATGTTCAGCCACAATGCTTGACCAACCATCCATTGCTGGAGATTCTCAGAACTGCATGAAAAGCCTGGTTTGGGATAGAAGCCAGCACTGCTCTGGGCAAGATTTTGGGAACAGACAATCTAAGGGTCACTTCCAACCCAAAGAGTTTCATGATTTTCCAAATGATGACCACAGATGTGTCAAGGCTCCAGCTTTATGAATTCAAAAGTCCATTAGGTAAGACAGACTACAGCTAAAATAAAATAAGGCATTTTTATTGCCATGGAAAACCACAAAATGCAGAGTTAGAGGATTCCTCTACACTCATTCCTGGCAGGAACAGATCAAGAACTAGCTCAATTTCCCAAATTTCACTCCAGCAACTTCCCCATCATCACCTGGATTTTTAACTTTCCATCCCACTTTTTGTACTAGTTTAAGTTCATGAACTCCAGCTTCCCATGTTCCTGTTAGCTGTAAGTGCACAGTATTATTTTTTAAAACCAGAAATGGATGAGAAATATGTGCAAAGTAAAGGAATAATGCAGAGCAGACAGCTGGGGTCCTGCATCTGATGTGTGTCCCACTGTGAGGAACCACCTGGAGGGGTACACGACCTTAAATTTGTGCATGTAACGAGGGTAAGATTGGGTGAACATCTGAATTTGGACTCACCACGACCCAAAAGCACTGCAAAATGGGATTGCTGTGAAGGATTATGGTAATTCTTAACCATGGAAAAGCTTAACTTCTATTAAAAGCTCTTAATTTTGTCCCTGCTGCCAGCTGCTCTTGGAAGAGTGGCCCAGGTAGCCCACACCTGTCTTGTTTGAGTCAGTACCAGGGCATTTCTAGAAACATTGATAGAACCAGTCTTTGAATTATTGACTGTTTCCCCCCAGAACAGTTTGGGTTGGAAGGTTAAAGACTCACTTTTTCCACCCCCACCACCAAGGGCAAGGACACCTTCCACTACCCCAGGTTACTCCAAGCCCCATTCAACTCAGCCTTGGACACTTCCAGGGATGGAGCAGCCACAGCTTCTCTGGGCACCCTGTGCCAGAGTCCCACCACCCTCACACTGAGGAATTTCTTCCTAACACCTCATCTGAACCACTCCTCTATCATTTTAAAGCCATTCCCCCTTCTCCCATCACTCCATGCCTTGTCCCAAGTCCCTCTCCAGCTCTCCTGGAGTCCCTTTAGCCACTGAAAAGATCTCTAAGGTCTCCCTGGAGCCTTCTCGTCTCCAGGCTGAACCACCTCAACTCTCACAGCCTGTCCTTGTAGAAAGGTGCAGTTAATATTCTATTTTTCGGAGTAATTTTAAAACAAGGACAAGAAATTATATTGACCCTACACATTATTAGAACCATAAATGCATTCACTCCCAAAGAATAAGCAATTTTAAAAGTATATATTTAGGTACCTACTTGGGAGAGAGTAGAAATGAGATTCAGAGAAGCTCATTATCACAAGTATATTGACACTAAGGCAGAATTACCCACGTCTGCTGAAGACAAAGCCACTGCATTGATTCTTTTTCCATTTTCTAGGTATTTAGCAGCTATTTAACCTTCCTTGCTGAGAGGATGGTACCTGGAATTTGCGTCATTTCTGTGTCTGTCCAGTACAGTTTGTGTAGAAGGACTGATTTTTCAGCACCAAGAGCACTGGGGTAACACTGGGCCTTCAGTAAGTGCTTCAACAGCTACTCTGAGAGCTACTTAGAAAGGTTTGTGCAATAAATCACACATTTTCCCTGAAAACAAAAGCCTCATCATTTCCATGCTCATTCAGCCTGAAGGTTTTTCACCCATGCTGGTCAGTTTTACACCCAGCACCAGTGCCCTGAGTTACCTGGCAAAACCTCTCTTGAAGCAAGAAAGTTGGTAACAACTGAAATAATTAGAAAGATACAAAAGATCACCACCACCCCCACTGCTGCTGGCTGAAGGTTGCTTCCAAAGTGTGCTGTGAAATTTAAATACTGTCAGGGAAGGATGAAAATATCCATTAATTCTCTTAATTATGTCAGCATCAGAGGTCTTGCTGAGACAAGGATTTGTTGCTCAGGTTGCTGCATCATCCTTTGGAGATGGTGTCAAAAGAAAAGAGTGAAGGAGAGTGAGACAGGGACAGTTATTCTTGTTTTATACTGGGAGACTCAAGGGGAAAAATGATTAAAAGACTTCTGCAAAGGATCACCAAAAAATCTTTCAGGCTGAGAACAGAGTCCAGACGTCTTTGGTCTCTTCAGAGCACAGCTAGAGGCTGTTTGTCCTTGGCACCAAACTGGTAAAGCTTTTTTTTACTCTATTTTTGCTCAAGTCAGACAGAAAATTCCCTCTTTTCCGGCCTGAAGCCTCCATACAATACGTGGAAGTGTCTGCCAACAGCCACAACACACAGACTGCTCCCCATCACAGCCCCAGCAACATCATCACCCAGCGCTGCTTCACACACCAGCCACAGCCTCATCTCAAAGTCCCCTGCAGCAAAAAGCAGCTGTGCACCCACCCTGTGACCCTCTGGGGTTTTAGGAGGCCTGGAATAGCAGAGAGAGGAAGGGTTTGTAAGTGATTTGGTGCTAATCTTACCCTTAAATGCGAGCTGCCACTGAATTAGTGCTGGTAATTTTCTGTCCTTTTTATGGTCATTGTTTTCCACACAGCCTTGGAATGTGATCTCCCAAATTCAATCAGGAATTGGCCACCAATTCATCCTTGCAAAAACTATTGGGTTCCTCCAGCTGTTTTTTTTTTCTTTTAATGCAACTTGAGAGCTATCTCATCTCACAGCAGCAAAATTTTATTGAAGTTTGAGTTATAACAACCTGTTTCCTCAGAACTGTACTAAAAGTCTGATTATTTTCTCCCTCATCAGAATGGTTTGAGCAACAATATTCAGAAAAATACCTAAGGTGTCCCTTGATGCAAATCTAGGCATCCATTTCCTGCATCTACTCAAAAGTGACACACCAGCACCAGAGCAGAACGAGGGCTCGTATGGCATCAAGAAAACTCTCTTTGGCCAAACATTAACATCTCACTTGACCACATCCCACCATAAACATGACTGTTTTAAAGTGATACCACAAGTAGTTCCCATTTATTATGTAAGCAGGATAATAGTATTTATTATGATAAAACTCAAGCCAAGATATAAAATATTCAGAAAACACTCTCTTCTCAAACAGAAATGCCAGATTTGGGGATGAAACAGTTGAAGGAATTGAAGAAATGAGACATGCCAAGTAGCCTAACCCCCAAAACTCAGCCATTTTTAAAAGAGTCATTCCTCCCTCTCAAAACACTGTTGTGCATAAATAGCATCGACAGAAAAACATTACAGCCAAAGAAAATTGCAAGAAGGCTCATGAAGCCTGATGTTTCAACACCCTGAAAAACCTGATTTCTCTAATTCCTAAGTTCCCAGGAACAAGCTTTTAATGTTTATGACAAAACTGGTGGCAGTTATGCCTCACACAAAAGAAACAATTGAGAGGATGAAATGGTTCTGCTCCAAGTGGCTGCTTTCAGTGCAGTGCTTGAAAAAGAAACGAGATCCATTGAGACAAACTGGAAAAATTACTACACGGCGATGGAAGAGCATCCAGGCAGTTGTGTGCTGCTAAAAGCTTCAGTGCTGATAATGGAATGAAAACATGACATTCTGGGTGAAGCTCCCACTGCCAGGCCTTTCCCTTTGTGTGAGTGAGTGAAGGTGCTGCTGCTCTGTTTATTGGGAGCTGGGATGCACCACGGGTTTTCCACAGGGGGAAGAGCAGATGGGCACTACAAGGATTTTAGCTTTTATCTTTTTCAGACCCTGCACTGCTTCAGTGTGGAACTCTAAGACTCCACAGCCTGCCAGCTGCTGTTCTCCTGTTTTATTCAGACAGAACAATTCCTCTCTAGGCCTGAAACTCAAGGGCATCTCACTGCCTGAGGCCCTGAGAGATGTAAACAACAGTGAATTGTGGGGAGAAAACTTGGAGTAAATTACTTCATTACCTGAAGATGTAATGAGAGGATTGACCCCGATATGTAAATGGAGCAAACTTATAAAAGTATGAAAACTCATGACTGTTGTCCAGCTGGGGTGTAGCCCCATGGAGGCTTCTGACTGCCCAGGGGGCACCCATTGAGGGCTTTAATAAATACCTGCTTTTATTCTTCTAATCTTGTCTAGCCTTTGTGTCAGGTACACACTCCAAGGCATCACAGCCTCCCAAACACCTCTGCTGTGGGAATCACAGACACGGGGAATTTTTCTCTGCCTGTCCTGAGCTCTCTTGAGCTTTCAGGAAAGGACTCCTTTTAACCTCTGTCCATGGAAAAAGCTTCCAAAGCTTCTCAGTGGCCCAGAAGCAACCAGAGTGTGAATTAGATAGAAGTGCAGTTGGCAGCTGTTGCTTGGTGGAAGATGTGTATTTAGGATTTTATATGGTATGGATGTAATTGAGGGTTCAAGATGGAGGATTGCAGGTGTTGCCTCAGTTTCCCTTCTTCCTTTTCACCTGCTCCATGTTCTGCAGTGCTGGGAGCACAACCTTATTGGATAGAATCAGCCCCAGTGCAGATGTTACATGCACAGACAAATAATTAGTTATTCGTAGTAAAGTAATAACAATAGATGTTTTAAGAATGTGGTGTCAAGTAATTGGTTTGCTTATCCTGTATAAATTCAGACATTTTGAGCCTCTCAGGGCTCTTGCTGGGATGTTTTCCCAGAGTGCAGAGCCTGTGCCATCCTAGGCACGAGACAGATGACAAGAGACAATAAACAGCCTTTGAAGACCGAGAGCAAGGCCCCTGTGCTCCGTTTGTGGGTGGGACACAGTTCATCAGGGGCTGCTCAGCTCTTGCAACCCACAGGGTGGGGGAGAACCCAATACTCTGCCAGGGCTCTGTGGGGCACAAGCACCCACCCCAGAGACCACCCACCCTCCCCAGGGGTGCAGCTCAGTCATGGCACCACGTCCAGCGTGCCACAGCCCACCCAAGAGTTCCCTCCTGGCAAGCACATCCCAAAGGGCATAAACCCCAAGGGACAATTGCTCCAGGCTCCACGAGTGACAAGGGCAGAGAGGGCTCATTCTGAGCACACAGAGGCCAGCTCAGAGGAGTGATTCTTCTCCCACAATTGCACATGGGTGCATTCACACTCCTGTTAGTGTGAAAAACAACCTCATGCTGCCACTGGAGTGGAATAGCTCTTTGGTGAAACCTCCCTGGGCCTGCCCAGGCTCCCAGAGCACAGAAAACTGATGAGTTTGGGGAAATCGAGGTGCCCACATTTCCTTTCCCAAGTGGTGCCTGGCTGAGAGCAGAGCAGGGTGGAAGAGGCCAAAAAATCCCCATGCTAGGGCAGGATGGCAAACAGAGAGAAAGAGGCCACAGGCTGTGTTGGCATAGCCTGTGACCCTTGCAGCTCCTCAGCAGGGCTGATCTTCCTGCACCCTGCCCAAGATCCAGGGAACGAAATGGTGCAGTGTCCATTCCACTCTGCTCCAGCAAGCTGCAGAAATTTAATTTAATAATTTCTCTTTCTGCACCTGCCTTTCCCTCTTAGTTCTCACAGAGAAGTTATCACAGGGGCAAGGCAGGGTTATGCACACAATGATGTTCTCATGCAGCATTGAGAACTCTTCCACCAGGGAACCCAAATCTTACAATTTCTAGTCCACTGTGCCATGCCACAGTTTGAGAGGGTGATAAAGAAGTGCAGATGTCAAGGAGAGAGATTTTGTGTTCAAGTTAGTGCATCTGAGTCTGGTTTATCTTTGCTTTTATTTTTCCTTCTCAATTGACTCACTTTCCACCTTGACCAGCTCCTCTTGTGCCTCTGTGCTCAGCTGCCAGCTGCACGGGGCAGGCACTCCCATTCTGGGCAGTTTTCACACCACATAACGACACATCAAGAATGAGAACACAATTCTTGAGGCACAGACAGGTTTTTGTGTCAGGCAGCTCCAGCAGCTTCTCACCAGGGCACAGATTGAAAATTCTCCATTGTCCCAGTCTCAATTATTATAAAAAAGTAGCTGAGAGAAGGCAAATTCTGATACCGGAGTCAGGAGACCAGAAAAATTAGCTGCTCTGAGTGATTCATCATCTCAGACCACTGATGTAATCCTTCCCAAATTCAATTACAGCTAATTAAAAATAATTCTCTCATCTGAGTTGATCACTTGTGGCTCCAAGTTCCAGTTAAATCCTGCTCTAACAGCGACCATAAAATCGAACCCTCCGAGGGAAACTGCAAGGTCTGCTCCTGATGCAACCAGGGTTAAACCATAGCACACTGAGCTGGCACGTGGGTTGGAGTAAAGAAAGATGGAATTACAGTCCTCAGTATCCCAATGCCTCACCTTTTGCTCTCCCTGTGCCCCCAGCTGAGGTCAGATTGCCTGGGAGAAGCAGCACTCCAGAAACTGCTACTGCACTTCACACGCAGCTTCACACGGAATCCCATTATCCCATCGAGTGCTGTTCTGGAAAGGGTTTTCAAAGCCAAGAATTCCTCTTCCCTGCTTTCAGTAGGATCAGATCTCACCCAGCTGTAGCAGTGAGACATCCATATTCTGCTCTGATTCACTGCACAGCAGCTCAGGAAGCAGCTGCAAGTCACAAAGCACCTTCCTCTGCTTCCTCCCCTGTGGCCAGAAGTGTTGAACTCCTGGGAGTGTCTATTAGCAATTCTCTTATTGTGTTATGTGGGTAATAAACCAACTACTCCCACGGCTTTCACTGACAACTACAGGACTTCAGCTGGCAAAACAAAGCTGCTGTTGGCTTTCCAGCTGCCAAGATCAACACAAGGCAGAATGGCAGTGACAGGAAATATGTCGTGGAAGGACATGGTTCAGGAGGGAAAACGATATTCTGGTGTTTTCACCCTCAGCTCAAGCAAGACTGGCTAATGAGTGACCTTATTAAAACATTGGACAATGGATGTTTCATCCCATGGGCTTCAGGACAGAGGCCAGTGATTGTTTTCTGGGTGTATCAGGGCACAGAAATGGTTCTCAAAAATGTGATTTTCCCAGGAGGAGTCATTGTTCTCTGACATCCCTCCTTGAAGGGATCAGAATATGCTACTAAGAAGACAGCAAGAGTGGATCTCCAATCCAAGGAAATAACACTTCACAGGGGAAATTTCCTCTGGCTCTTGCAGAGAACAATTAAGCCATGTTGCACATGATGTAATTATAGACATTTTTACCACCTTTTGTGTCTTAATCACTATTACAGTATGCTTGGCAAGGCATCACTCAGCAGCTCACAACTGCAGCCTTTGACTGCACTATTTCATTCATTAAATTATGAAAGCAGCCAAAGAAAGCTGCAAACACAGGCTCTGGTTTCTGCCAGCCACAGCCCTCCAAGCACACCCAGCTGACTGGAGAGGCAGGACTATTTACTCATTTTAAATGAATTGCCCTCAATTAGGCTGCACAGCATCTTTTTGGCACGTTTCTACAACAGCTGAGAAAATGCAAGTATCAGTCCCTCTGTAGATGCTTTCTTCATTTTTATGAGGGTTTTTTTGTGTGTTTTGAGATGGGAAGAGAAGGTTCCTGCACACTCTTAACATGCTGTGTTGACTTCATCCCAAAGGAGAAACAGAAGTTGTTTGGAAGGTTATTTAAAAAATAAATAGAAGTATTAATTGTGATTTTTACATCTTCTGTCCATGTTGTCCTGCTCCAAGCAAGGCTCAGCTTCGAGCCTCTCTCAGCTCTGGCAGAGCTCTGCTGTCAGGGCATCTCTGGGGTTCCTCTCCCACACAGGATCTCCTGAAGCTGGAAATGAAGTTGGTCTTCTGCACCCACACTGGGGACAGCACTTTTCACAGATTTTCACAGAACTTTGCAGGAATGCTAAAAGATTTCAGGTCTCTGCTGCATCATCTTCCAAATCATGTCATTCTAATGAGGATATTAAGGATTAACAGATAGGAAATGGAAAGAAAAAAAACCAGAAAACATAAAAACTATTACAAGACAAATGGAGAAGGACTTTTAAAAAGGGCATGGAAAATTACTTTAAACTGAAGTGGGCAGGTTTGGATTTTAGGAAGAAATTCTTCCCTGTGAGGGTGGTAAGGCCCTGGCACAGGGTGCCCGAGCAGCTGTGGCTGCCCCTGGATCCCTGGGAGCGTCCAAGGCCAGGCTGGATGGGGCTTGGAGCAACCTTGGATAGTGGAAGGTGTCCCTGCCCAGGGCAAGCAGCATGGAACTGGCTGAATTTAAGATCTTTTCCAACCCAAACCATTCTGTGATTAAGAAAACATTACCTTTCCCAAATGATATCAAAAATATTGTTGTACAAATTATAGGATGGGATGGGATGGGATGGGATGGGATAGAATTGAATAATTTCAGTTAAATGTGATTTGCAATGATCATCTAATCCAACTGCCTGACCAATCCAGGGCTGACCA
Source organism: Anthoscopus minutus (assembly GCA_013399455.1). Classification (NCBI taxonomy): domain Eukaryota; kingdom Metazoa; phylum Chordata; class Aves; order Passeriformes; family Paridae; genus Anthoscopus; species Anthoscopus minutus. Next base: position 20,431 of record VWYI01000158.1, on the reverse strand, counting down.
AAACTCATGTTAAGGTCATTGTCCAAATGCTTCTTAAACCTTGGCAGTCTTGGAGCACCAGCCACCTCTCTAGGAAGCCTGTGCCAGTGTTTGACAACCCTCTCAGCAAAGAAATGCTTCCTCCTGTTCCATCCAAGCTTCCCCTGGCACAGCTTTGAAGGAGAACTTGTTCGTTTTTCACTAAAGGAATCATAATTCTCTCAAGCACTTGACAGTCCCTGGCACATAAGGCCAGCTCAGCTTTTCTCCTGGAATCAGACTCATTCCTCCATCTCCACTTTGCTGTCAATTTATTGTGGTGATGAAAAAAGGCAATGGAAAGAAATTCAGTCGATGCCAGTGTGATACATAAAGCATCTAAAAAATGAGTCTGAGCCAGAAGTGCTTTAGTTCTGGAGCACNGATGGGATGGGATGGGATGGGATGGGATGGGATGGGATGGGATAGAATTGAATAATTTCAGTTAAATGTGATTTGCAATGATCATCTAATCCAACTGCCTGACCAATCCAGGGCTGACCAAAACTCATGTTAAGGTCATTGTCCAAATGCTTCTTAAACCTTGGCAGTCTTGGAGCACCAGCCACCTCTCTAGGAAGCCTGTGCCAGTGTTTGACAACCCTCTCAGCAAAGAAATGCTTCCTCCTGTTCCATCCAAGCTTCCCCTGGCACAGCTTTGAAGGAGAAATTGTTCGTTTTTCACTAAAGGAATCATAATTCTCTCAAGCACTTGACAGTCCCTGGCACATAAGGCCAGCTCAGCTTTTCTCCTGGAATCAGACTCATTCCTCCATCTCCACTTTGCTGTCAATTTATTGTGGTGATGAAAAAAGGCAATGGAAAGAAATTCAGTCGATGCCAGTGTGATACATAAAGCATCTAAAAAATGAGTCTGAGCCAGAAGTGCTTTAGTTCTGGAGCACAGTGAAGGGGAAGGTGGCACCTGGCTGCATCTTGCCTAAAAGGAAGATACAATAATCTTACCAAGAGCCCTGGCAGTGGTGAGGTTAGAGGAGATACAACCAGAATTTGGCAACATATTAAGATTCTATGGCTAAACCTTTCACCAGCTTGCTAATATTACAAATATTAAAAATATCAAAATGTCATATATTTACATTTTAGGGAGCAGCCCTAGCTGACATCTGATTTGTGACCTAGGAAACAGGAATTTAAAAAGAGCCCACACCTCCTGTCACAGGTTTTTACAGCTCTCCACCATTTTGGTTGTTCATTAGTTTCACCTTTCCATTTTTTCGCATATTCAGCCAGGTGCTTCTTCCATCCTCCACATCCTCAAGTCTTCATGGAAAGCTTCCTCTGCTCCTCCCAGAAGATATTTTCATGGCAGAAAATCGAATCACAAAATTATTCCACTCATGGTTCCAAAGTGTGCTTAAGTATGGTATAAATTCACTTCCCAGTAAACACAGAGGGCACCATCACTGATGTAAACTACAAATGTTTAGACTCAGTTTGATTATGAGACTGATTGCCAAAACAGAGAGATGCTTGTAAATAAGGAAATATAACAAATGCTTCTTAATAAATAGTTGGGGGAAAAAATATCTGCAGTTACTGGTCTGTTAACACTCTACAAGTGATTGATTATGGACTTATGATAATGGTAGTTCATTTTAAGAGCTTCCACAGGGATGTAAATCAACTTTAATTAAAAGATGGTATGAAAAATCACTTGTTGAAATATGAGTTTGTGAATAAAATTCAGTGATAAATCACATGGTTGATTTAATTGGAAAGAAAGCGCTCTGCCACACTTAATTCAGCTCTATTTATTTTCACATAAATATATGCACTGAAAGCATTTTAAGGGTAACTGGTATGATTTAAGGAAAGAGAAGTTTCAGTCTGTGGCTCAGCAGTGGCATTCAGACAATATGGGGTGATTTACAGGACTTAAAGTGGTGCTGAGGAAACACATCTAAAATACAGCAGCTGAACATCTGTTCTAAAGGATTCTCATTTTAGCAAAGGCAAAGAATTTCTAAAAGGCTCTTCTGTTTAAACATTTGGCTTTTAGGCAGTCTGAAAGCACCAAGAGGTGTTTTTTGACGGGTTTTTATTTGGTTTTTTCCCCTTAATCCTAATCCTAATTCTAATTCTATGGTAAATAGAGGGCAACCCCAGGCTCTCAGAGAAGCCCCTGGTGAATGGGCAGCTGAAAACCTTCTCAGTAAAAAAATGCTTCCTCCTGTTCCATCCAAGCCTCCCCTGGAACAGTTTTCAATGAAAAAATGTTACTTTTTCACTAAAAGAATGCTAATTCTCTGAAACACTTGACAGTTCCTGGCCCATATGGCCGGAGTAGCTTTTCTCCTGGAATCATTTTGAGATGCAAATTGGAGGACACACACTACAGAGTCCTGTCTCTGCTGATTACAGAAATCCTGGAGCAAACCAAACCCAGCCTCCACTCCCCAAGGAGCTGATTTTTGCCTCTGCTGGAGGGCCTGTGAATTAACCAGCATGGTCAATCACAGACCATAGGAAGCAGGCAGCCAAGCTGGTTAACAGGGTAGACTTGTCCCTCTTTAGTATGGCAGACTCTGGAGTGATTTTTTTTTCCCCAAAAAAATAAATAAGACCATCAAGGATTGAGTGGCCCTGTTGTAACAGGGAGGATGCTTGTTTTTTGAAATATGTACAATACCTATTTTCTGCAAGTCAATCCTCCTGGGATAACTGGGCATCTAGGAGCTGTCACTTTGCCATCCATATATTTTATACTAAACACAATTTTTTCAGTTTGTTCTGTTCTGAGTCCGATACCCTAAAAATATTCCTGAGAAAGTATGCAGTCCAATAATGTGGGTAAATAAATCTTTACATGTTTGGGCAGGACTGTTTTTGTGCTTGATTTCTACTGCCATAGCAATTTGCAGGGGGATGGTTGGTACTGAAAAAAACACTGGCTCAGCAGAGGAGCCACCACAGTAAACAGCAATAAAAGAGCTGCAGTGGCAGTATCTAAAAGTAAAAATATGTCAGCACTTTGTATCAAAGCAGTCACAGCCTGACAGAGCTCCAGGAGGGTTTGGAAAATGCTCTCAGGCACGGGGTGGGATTTTTGGGGTGTCTGTGCAGGGACAGCGGCTGGACTCGATGATCCTGATGGATCCCTTCCAGCTCAGCTTATTCTGTGATTCTGTGGTTTGTGCTTCCTCAGAAAGCTTAGGGTCTTCCTTTAAGTTCTCCAGAGAAGCTGTGGCTGACCCAGGATCCCTGGAAGTGTCCAAGGCCAGCCTGGACAGCCTTGGAGCAGCCTGGGATAGTGGAAGGTGACCCTGCCCATGGCAGAGGGTTGGAATTATGATCTTTCAAGTCTCTTGCAACTCAAACCATTCCAGGATTATGGGATTTATTTTACTTGTGTGGAAATATTTGCATCTGGGCCTTAATGCTGAAAAAAATCAGAAAAAGCTGTTTGGAGTTCAACTTTTGTAGGTAAATCCATGATTTGGAGTGCCAAGAGGATGAAATCTTGATGTTTTTTAGCCTGGATCCATGCAAGTGTGGTCTGGTAGAAGGTGCCCTACCCATGGCAGAGGGAGGAAGGAGATGCTCCTCATGGTCCCTTCAGGCCTGAACCATTCTGGGATTCCTTTAGCTTTCAGTGGAATATCCTGTTTAGTTTAATTGTTTGGTCTGACCAAAGATGGGTAAGAAAATGAAAATCTGAGCCAAGAAGGTTCAATTTCACTGATTTTCACTCCTCTTAAGCTAGACAGTAAGCTCAGTTAGCATCATGCATCTCATTGGATCCCAGCTATTCTTCCAGGCTCCCATTTTCAGGAAATGAGGAGACTGGCACCTCCAGGAGGTGCCTCATCCCACCTTTTTGAGGTACTACCCTGGAACAGATGGCACAAATCCCTCACCAAATCCCACCTTCCTCCTGCACTGGCAAGGCAACCCAGCCCAGCCACCCAGAAATTCAGCACCTTGTTCCAAGTCAGATGATTCCTGCGGCAGGAAGAAATCCATCCAGCTCCCTAAGTCACCTGATGAATTGTGATGTCCTCAACCCACTGGATTCATTTTGCAGGGAAAATGCAGCACCTGCACAGCTCTTAGATCTCGCCTTTGGGGTAGAAGCTCTTGGAATAAAAGCCCTCTTGATTTGAAGGCAGGCTGGTTTTGGTACAAACCCCATGGACTTGCAGAAAAGCCCCTTATTATTTCTCCCAGCATGCCCATTAAAAAGGGGTTCTGAGGTGATTGAAAACCATAAAATCATAACTCTGTAAAACCCACCTGGCTCCAGGATCCCTTTTGATGTGTTGAAAGCAGTACTAAAGACAGAGAGAAATTTAGCTGGGGGCTGATTTCATTGCAAGGGGAACAAAATGCCACATGTAGGGAGTAACTGGGACATCACTTGCACATCAGGAAGGGAGGGACAGAAAAGCCAAAACCCTGCTGTTTGATTTACAACAGCCATTTTGACATTTTACAGTTGTGAGGAGTGTCAGAAAAAATGCTTGAGCAGAATGTAACAATGGCAAGAGACAAATTTCCTATAAATTTGTATTTTACTATTTTGTTTTCCAATATACACCCTTATTCTAGAGTATCCTACTGTTTAGAGAGCCCAAAACAGCTGCCAGTCAAAATGAAAGAGGACAGAGTGGATCAAATTCAACCCAGGGTCGATACTGCTGGAACAAGCAGTTTTGAATGACTAGAAGTGGAGAGAAAAATAGAAAAAAAACCCAAGAAGTTGGTTGGAAATGGAACTCAGATTGCTGCTAAAGGGTTCATCGAGGTCTTTAAATCATTATTGTGGATCTCCTTACTTGTGTCCTCCCTCTTGTCCTACGCTTCTCTGTGTATTGAGGGGTTTTATGTTCCAAGCATTTCCAGTTCCCTGTGCTGCTTCCCTGGAGCTGGCTGGGCCAGAATCTAAACTGGTTCTTCTCCAGTGACCAGCTGAACTTCAGGAAACTGTAGTACAGAGGAACTGTATTTTTCAGGCATTATTCAAACACTTCCAGTGAGCCTTTCCTTTTCAAGACATGATTTAAATCAAGAAATCTGTGTTTTTGGTAGTGTCGCCTCATAAAATTAGTCAATTACTCTTGTAAATCTGTCAGAGTTCTAAGTAATTATCTAATTTAGAGCAGTTAAAATAAAAAAGGCAGAAAAATTCCTCTCCTCAGAATTAACCTTGGGGATAGGGATGTGCTAATGAAATCTGTTCCATGGGGTGAGCTGGGTCAGCAGGGAAATATTCATGAATATATGGCCAACTTGAATTGAGTGATCCTTTGGCTGCAGTCATCCTCCTTTCCTGTTCCAATTGCACCAAATTAGAAGGGTTATTGCAAGGGATCCAATTCCCACCTTCAGCTGTCCAGACAAAGGTTATGGGGAAGACAAAACCAGACTGAAAAGACAAGAGGCAATGGACACCAACTTCACCCAGGGGAATTTGGGGAGGAATAAGCAACAGCTTTTTTCAGAGTGAGGTTGGTGCAGCACTGGGACATCTGTGGAATCCCTATCCTTGGGGATTTTCAGCACTCAGCTTATAAAATGCTCAGGCCACATGATCTGACTGGGAAGTGTATCCTGCTGGAAACCAAGGTTGGACCAGGGAGCTCCAGAGATCCTTTCCAACCTAAATTTTGTAATTCTAACAAGCAGAGACACAGCTCTGTAATTCTGTAATTCTGTAATTAATTCTGAAATTCTGGAATTCTGGGATTCTGGAATTCTGGGATGCCTTGTGAAGCAGAGGTGAGGTGGATCCAAGCAAGACCCTTCACCATGCCAAGCTGAAACCACAGGAACAGAGTCTCTCCTGCTGGGACTCTGGGAATCCTTCAGCATCTGAGATGAAGTTTAACATTGAACCAGAATTTATCAAAACCATGGGTAGAATAAGCTCTTCAGCGACATTTTCAGAGAACCACAGGATGGTTTGAGTTGGAAGGGATCTGAAAGATCTTCTTGTTCCACCACCTCCCATGGGCAGGAGCACCTTCCACTATCCCAGGTAATCCAGCCTGGCCTTGGGCACTTCCAGGGATCCAGGGGCAGCCACAGCTTCTCTGGGCACCCTGTGCCAGGGCCTCCCCACCGTCACAGGGAACAATTTCTTCCTAATATTTCTTCCTAATATCTTCCTAATATATCTTGATAATATCCTCATCTAACCCTGCACTCCTTCAGCTCAAGGCCATTCCCCCTTGTCCTTTCCCTACATGTCCCCATGAAATGTAAGACTTTAGTATCTTGCTTTCAAATAACTGGAAAATAGGGCAAAATAACTACAAGCACATTAGAGCAACACACAAACACCCTTCTTCTTATTTCCCCCCTCTGCTTGGTCAGCAACTCCTGGGCTCAAATCTTGCTGTAAAAACCAGCACCTGACATCACTGAGAGCTTGTCTTTGATGGGTTGCCTTCTCCCCCCATCCATCAGGGCAGCACCAGCCCTATGGCTCCTCGCTGGCAGCCACACGTGTTCCAAAGCATTCCTGTTTTTCACAAAGCAGATGCACATTTTCCCAGCCAGCTTTACTTGAGAGAGTCCCTATATCTCCCTCCATCTGCTCCCCAGGCTTACACAGGCAACAAACTGTGCAACCTTGTATGAGAAGCTTGGCTTGGTGCCTCCACCAAAATAAAAACCAAAAAAAAAAAAAAATCCAAAAAAAAGAAAACCAAAACAACCCAACCAAAAAAAAAAGGAAAAAAAACCCTCCTCCACTTCTGCTAGTTTTAGTATCTATAATTAGCTTCCCTCAAAAAACATGAACATAAGATCGTAGATATTTTTGATAAAGCTTGAGTGATAATCCTAAAGAGAGCACAGGAATATCTTAGAGCTACAAATGTTTCAAAGCTTCCTTCTGGACGTTTGTAATTTATAACAGGCTTCTAATATGGAAGGCATGCCTTAAGTAGGAAGGGAAACAGGACGAGAAATGCTTGCTATGGCTGCTAGAAAGGCAGGACACAATTTCCATTGGAATTTTGCCTTTCCATTCCCCCCAGTGAAAAATTTTGTTTCTCCAGAAGAACAAATTCCAGTACCTTTGATGGCTGGGCAGACCTGAAGGTCTTCATTCAAATGAGATGAACATGTGAAGTAGGAACAGCCCTCAGGCACAATACATTTTAAATCCAAATTTTAAATACCTCTGAATTTTGAAAGTGATTCAAGGTTCAGGGACAGTCTGTTACAGGGGGGAAGAACAAAACTGACACTGAGTTTGATATCATAGAAGATGAATGCTCTTAACAGCCAAACATTTTAGTTGTAGGTTAACTGCAGGGGAAACATTTGGCCTTACCCTTCTCCAGAATCTCCATTAAAAAGAAATTTTACTTTCCCCTGCAATTTCACTGTAACTAATTTCAATTGAATGTTCCTGTTGCAATCAATCCCTGCTCCATTTCCCAATCCATGCCACCACTGTGAATGTTTTCACTGAACAATCCTGTACCACAAACAAAACCTCCCCACCCATTTGGAAGGGGGAAGCAGAGGCTCTAACAATTAGACATTATCATTAAACAACATCACACTAATGAGAGCAGTTGCACAAAAAAAGGAAGAGCATTGTTAGAGGGGAATAAACACCCCGGGAAACAGAGCAATCAAAAGCAGTGACACTCACGTGAGCAACAACTGCGACCTTACAGTCGTGCTGGAGCAAACAGATATTTGCTCATGCATAAACATTAGAAGGGAATTTATTGAAGCCTCAATAAATAAAGTATTAAACTTGGAGAACACCCACAAACAATAGGAGAACACAAAGAGGCCACAGGCACTTCTTAGGAAGCACGTGAGCAACGTTGTTCTCCAGCTCCTGAGCTCACAGCCTGCTTTGGGAAGCCTCTGTCACCGAAAGTTTCAGCTCCATGAGGACTTTTCCCACTTAAAATATGGGGAAAGTGGCTGGAAATGGTAACATCCAAACCAGGTACCTCTTGTTGAGGCTCATCTGTGCAGCACAACCTGTGTGACCCACGCTGGTGCAGGAGAGAGGGGGATGAGCTGTAAATTCTACTCCAGCTCAAATAAAGTGCCCCTTTTGGGTCTCATTAACCTCATTCCTCACTCAAATTCTCTGAATCTTTGTTTTTAAGGCATAGATAGAGGTCCTCACCACCAGAACTGTTGTTAAGAAGAGAGAATCCAAGGGAAATGAGGTCCGCTGGGTGCCTTTAAAATTTGAGAAGAGAAGCAAGGCTTAGCCAGGCCTGTGCACTGCAGATTTTCTTGCTCCTTCTTTTGAAATATCCAGTATCATAGAAATATAGAATCATGGAATGGTTTGGGTTGGAAGGGACATTAAAAGTTATCTAATTCCACTGTCAAGGGCAGGGACACCTTCCACTAGACTAGACCTGCATAGATCTAGTCTAAACCCCAGGATTTTATCCTCTTGGTACTCCAAACCATGGATTTAAGTCCAGAAGTTGAGCTCCAGATCTGCAGTAAGGGCTGGGTCAGTTAATCTAATTCTGAGTCAAACATATTTTAGCAGACCATGTGAGAACCTGTCATTCTCCAGAGTTGGGGAGCAAATATAAAGTAAAATTGCCTTGTTTTTCATGGCAGCAATGCTGAGGGCTGAAAAAATGTCCAGGACAGCAACCACAATACGTTTTTTCTTAATATATCTACATACACATGGCCACATACACAAGGCCTGCACACTTATATCTGACTTCAGCCTTATTTCTCAATCCAGACATTAACTATTTCCAATTATTTTGTAGTTCTGCAGCTCTCAATAAACTGAATTTGTCACACAGCCTGGGTACCAAACCCAAATAAGTTTGTAAGATGCTGGACTGGAAATCATTCAACTCGCTGTGTAACAAGAGGCTGGGATTCCTGCAGGAGCCTGGGATGTCTTAGCTTGGCTCTCAGCAAACATCCAGGCATTCCTTTTTTTAGCAGAAGTACTCACTAGAAATTAGTTTGGAGATCTCAGGGGTGCATATTTGAGGCTCCAGAGAGGATCTGTACACACACAAGAATGTGATTCATGCCAGAGCTGCTTATCCAATCAAGGAACGGAAATGCTGCTACTTCTTGTGGTTCATTTACCCAAACGCTCCCAAATACCACAAAGGAAATTTAGAATAGTTGGGACCACTGCAACAGGGAAGATATTCCAAAAATGCATGATCAAAATTCTAATATTGCAGTAAAACTCCTGTGCCGTCCTCAGAGTGGAATAAAAGGAAAAAGTTGTGTTAAGTGGGTTTCCAACACCTGCAATTGTTACTGGTAAAAGAAAAAAAATAATTGTGCAAACAACAGATGAAGATCGGTAAAATCAACATTCTTTCAATTCATTACTAATAAAATTGTTTATATTCTTGTATTAAATTATATTTCAGCTTTAACTAGTCATGAATTTGCTGTGATATGGAGTATATTCTGTTAAAAGTTTCTCTTTTATTTACAGTTAGGAGAACATGAGGCTCAGCTCTCCAAAAAAGCCTCTGAAAAACCAAAACCGTGAATCAGGAGCTCTCCCTAGTGTTTCAATATCAGACTGCAGTGAGGAGCTAAAAAATCCTTAATATTTTACTTGGTGTTTTCAGAAATCATTTTAGCTGTGCCCTTTGTCCATATAAAAGCAAAACATTCCCTGCCTAAGCTCTGATTTCTTTCTGTAAATATTTAACAAATGCTTCCTCATCTGGATCTCCCATTTTACAACAAAATGGACATAGTCCAGTGTTTTGATGAAAATTTTGGTGTCAATTAATTAATATAAAATCAGTAAATTACAGTTTATTTTGCAGGCTCCAAAGACAGCAGCCCATGGGCAATCCTTAGCAAATTGTTAGTGAGGATTTTCCTCTAAGACTCAAGAGAGAAGAGAGGAAGGGGAAGAAAAGCAACAGCTAAAAATCTGAAGCATTTCATGTGGAATTTATACAAAATTCTCAAACTGTTTTTGTATAAATGAGTCCATTTACATAAATATAGCCTACATGCAGATGTCTTTCTAATTTTTCTTCCTCTTCATGCCTTTTAAATTTTAATCCCCAATAAAATACATTTTAGGCAGACAGGTCAGTTCCAGGGCATGTAAGGACTAAAAAAGGGGGAATTACTTTAAGCTCAAGAAGGGCAGGGTTAGATTGGATATTAGGGAGAAATTCTTCTCTGTGAGGGTGGGCAGGCCCTGCCTCAGGTGCCCAGAGCAGCTGTGGCTGCTCCTGGATCCCTGGCAGTGCCCAAGGCCAGGCTGGATGGGGCCTGGAGCAGCCTGGGATAGTGAAAGGTAACCATGGCAGGAGGTGCAATGGGATGAGCTTTAAAGTTTCTTCCAACCCAACCCAACCAAAATCAACCCAACCCAACCCAACCCAACCCAACCCAAATCCAATCCAACCCAACCCAACCAAACCAAAATCAACCCAACCCAACCCAACCCAACCCAACCCAACCAAACTCCAATCCAACCCAACCCAACCAAACCAAAATCAACCCAACCCAACCCAACCCAACCCAAATCCAATCCAACCCAACCCAACCAAACCAAAATCAACCCAACCCAACCCAACCCAACCCAAATCCAATCCAACCCAACCCAACCAAACCAAAATCAACCCAACCCAACCCAACCCAACCCAAATCCAATCCAACCCAACCCAACCAAACCAAAATCAACCCAACCCAACCCAACCCAACCCAAATCCAATCCAACCCAACCCAACCAAACCAAAATCAACCCAACCCAACCCAACCCAACCCAAATCCAATCCAACCCAACCCAACCAAACCAAAATCAACCCAACCCAACCCAACCCAACCCAAATCCAATCCAACCCAACCCAACCAAACCNAACCCAAATCCAACCCAACCCAACTAAATTCAACCCAATCCAATCCGATCCAATCCAATCCAGCCCAGCCCAATACAATCCAACCAAACCAAACCCAACCCAACCCAACCCAACCCAACCCATTCTGTCATTCTGGGATTCCATGATCATGCACCCCAGCCTAGGGAAAAAAAGAAAAAGAATAGACTGTTGTTTTTCCCACGGCTTGTCCCCTGTAAACTGGCAAAGAGCCCCTCTTCAGGAACAGGACAGAAAGTTCCAGGAGGAGCAGGACAGCAAACACTTCAATTTCAACAGCAGTGTGCACTGGGCTGCAAATCGTTGGAGAAAAGGAAAGGAAGGAAGTTTCAAGGCTTTGAAAATGACAAAAAGTCTTTGAAAACTACAGTAGGGAAAGCTTTTTAAGGACTGATGTAAAACCTTCTGCAGTTTGCTCATTGCTGAGAGAAAAAAAAATTTCAAAAGGCATTGGGAACGTTGCCCACAGCAGGTGAATTCCTTAATAGTCAGAAAGTGGTTGGACATTTTAGGGGAAGAAAAGAGTGCCTTGCAGCATGCAGGGCACTGAACAGCCACCCTGCAGAGATGATGGGGGAACATTGGCATTTACCCGAGACAAAAATGCTCCAAAGATGCAGGAAATTTGTACTTTCCCTTAGAAAAGGGACAATAGGATGGCACCAGGAAGAAAAACACACAGTGTGCCAATGCCTCAGTGTTACTGTGTATAAATCAAACAGAGAAACAACAACTTGGCATAAGGTGATGATAATTCATACCTGAATTCAAAACTCACAGGAGGAGGAAAAGCCTGAGATGGACTCAGAAATGTGAGGGCAAAACTTTGGGAAGTAGAGGTCTTTGGTTCATTCTTAACAGTGTTTTGATGCACATTTTGGTGCCAATTAATTAGTATCATATCCATAAATTACAGTTTATTTTGCAGGCTCCAAGGACAGCAGCATTTATCATGGACAGTCCTTAGCAAATTGTTGATGAGGATTTTACTTGATAGCTTAAGACACAAGAGAGAAAAAAAGGAAGGGGAAGAAAAGCAACAGCTAAAATTGAAGCATTTCATGTGGGATTTATAAGATTCTCAATTAATTCTTGACCTGAGACTAAGACAAGTGGTTGCTCCATCTCAAGTCCTTCTTAAAAACTGCTCTGAAAAGAAAAAAAAAAAAAGAAAAAAGGATCTAAATCTCAGATCAAAATCTCTTATTTCTATCTCAGTCAGAACAAGTAGACACTGTAAGAAGTGATGCTCAAGAATAAAGGTTTATAGAGGAGATATAAGAGCAAGGCTAATCCAGAATGGGGGCCTGACAGATCCCATCAAAGCCAGCAAAAGCATGGTGGGGAAAAGGAAACATATTATTCTGCTGGCAATGATATGCACAGGAAAAGAAAACATCTCCTGTATTCCTCTGATTCACATCCTTGTATTAAACATATCTTGTACCTTGAGAGAAAACATCTTAAAAGAGAAAAAGGATGTTTGAAATCCAAAATGACAGCCAGAGTGTGTGTTCTGTCCTCTAATTTATTCTGCATTTGGTTTACTTCGCAGTCTATGTGCCAAAAGAGGTTATTGTTCACTGCTGGGTTGGAGTTAATTATTTTCCTGACAACAGAGCCAGTTCCTATTTAAATACCAAAATACTCTTGATTTTCCACGCTGCCATGCTGGCTGGTGTTGGAGATAATTCAGGAGCAGTGAAATCTTCCCACCAAGTTTCTGTGGATCTTTGAGGGGCAGAATGTTGTAGAAAAAGAAAATGATGCGAGCCACCAAACTCAGATTGCGTCTGCTGAGGTCTGTAAGAATTTGAGGCTCTGGGATGAGGTTTAGCCAGATAAACAGACCATGAAAAACTACTGGGCACAACATTAGAAACTGCTGAATAAAAACAGCGGAAAAGTGGAGAAATTGCACTGGGAGGGATGGTTGGATTTCTGTGAGAGCCTCAGCAGACATCAGGACTGTCACCCATAAGACAGGATGGAATAAAAACATGGAGAATACAAGAAAAACAGGCTGTCAGCTACCATGGAAGGGTTGCACAAAGAAAGAGCAGCAAATCCTGCTGTTAGCAGATGCTGTGGAAATGCTCCAAGCACAGCCCCGCTGTGCAGCTGCATTGATTCCATATTTCCAACAGGATAATGGCCAACATTTGTTCATAACTATTTCCCAAGCATTAAGGTGAGACAATGGTCTCTGCCTCCTGCTCCCTAACACCTTGCATTAGCAAATAGTCCCAGAGATTGTGACTAAATTAGCTTTTAACTATTTAAAATGCAATGTTCACGGGGATATGACAACCTGATATTAAGAAACTAATAACAGCATTGTACCCAAAAGACACACATGTCATTACACACAGGCTACAGTTAACAGTGATTCAGGATTCCAGCAGCTCCTTAACAACAGGGCTCAGGAAGAACAAGGCATCCATCATATTCCTACTTGAAATACTACAACGATATTAAAAATTACACAGCTGCTTCCTCTCAAGGCCTTGGATGCAATTATAAAACTCAGTGGCGGGTGAGTACATGTTGTTGGCTTTCATTCCTTCTAAGAAATTTAATTCTTAACTGTGTTTCATAACTTTCCTGTAACATAAAGCTGAGATTCCCATTAAACCTGTCCTCCTTCACCAGAAGAGTGAGACAAAAAGATGGATGAAACTCCAGATTGAAACAATGCCACAGTTCACAGTTCAGGAGTTATACAGAGGATGGAGATGCTGTATTTCAAACTGTGTCTGGCAGTTCTGTGATTACTTGCTCACTGTTTGTTATTCTGAAATACTCAGAACTGCACAGAGAAGCAGCCAAGGCTAGCAGGCAGTGTGAAAATGAAGGGTTTTTGAAGGCCTGCCCTTTGTTCCCAATCCTCCTTAAACAGATGGGGTGGGAAGAATGGTGGGGGAAAAAAAAAGGCTGGTGCCATGCCTTTTCTTTTTTACAGAATGAAACAGCTTTTTAATCCAGCATCAAATCAGCATTATGGAAATATTAACCAAACCACACTGGAGGAATCCAAACCAACATCACAGTTATCAAAACAGGTCTTTTGATTTGTTTTAATAATAGGGTCTAAAAAATAGGGGCTATAATAATAATAATAATACTAATGGCTTTAAAGTAAAGTTTCTGGGAGGGGGGAACCTCAATCTATCCCATTCCTCACATCCAATAGAAGATGCTCAGTGTCTGGAGAGGGATTAGAGTCAGCAGGGGAGCACCTGAAGATCAGGACAATAAAATTCCAGCCACTCCAGACAGTAAGGCCTCATCAGGGGTCATGCTTAGTTGTGGCTGCCCCTGGGACCCTTGGAAGTGTCTGAGGCCAGGCTGGATGGGGCTTGGAGCAGCCTGGGATAGTGGAAGGTCCCTTCCATGGCAGGGGGTGGAACTGGATGAGCTTTAAGGTCCCTTCCAGCCCAACCCAACCCATTCTGTGGTTCTATGATTCAACACTGACTGAACAATACACAACAAGATAAACTGAATCCATGTGTGGCCCAGGCCGATTCTGCTGGCCCAAGAGGGTTTCAGGCAGCACAGCAGCAGAAAGTTACCTGGATATTGATGCATTCAAAGAGTGAGGGGTATTTTAGTATTTTTTTGTTTTCCTTAAGAGTGCATTCTTCATGTCTCTTTGTGACAGGCTAATTTTTGCAGCACTGATTTACAGCAGCATTCCTGAGCAGGAAAGCAGTGTAACAGCTTTCAAGCATCAGCTTAACATCTCGTCCTTGAAAAGCTCTATGAAATTTCTTGCCATTATTGTTTTACTCCTCCAGTCATTTCTACCTTTGATTTCCAACACTTAAGTGAAGGTAAGTCCGATAAACACAGGCAACAAGATGATATTTGGAAAATCTTCTCTTTAAATGACAGATTCTCTGGAGGGAGATGCCAGAGCAGGCTCCCAGGGCTAGGGCTGTAGCAACCTCAAACAGGCAAACTGTGCTGTGCTTGAATTACTAGAAAGTGATATATGTTTGCAGTGTAACAGCATGAAGATGTTACAGGAAAAGAAAAGTGTGGAAGAACCACTGAAGCCAAGAGTCCCATAATCTAATTCCAGTTTAGCACTGGAACTGTCAGGGCAATGACAGGGACCAGGAAATGCTGAGCACAGAAAGTGCAAATTTTGGACTGAGAGCAGTTAAATCACCTATTCTCAAAACGGGTCTGCAATTCTTCAGGATGAGATGCAAACCCAAAACTTCTCCAAGAACCTATACAGGAAACCACAGGAAAGATGTTGCTTTGGAATTAGACTCAAGTGGTGCTTGGAAAACAGTTCTACTGGGATCACTGGGAAAGCTGTTTTCTAGTAGTGCTCACAACAAAACTGGGTTGCTGTAGAAAAGAGCTGATGAGTGAAAAAAAAGCACAAGATTAAAAAAAAAAAAGTGAAGAAATAGAACAATGTAAAAACAAGGCTATTAGAGAAGAAAATGATAAAAAGAACAGTTCCAAAAGCAGGAACTGTCACATCTCCAAACACACTAAAGACTACACAGACTACTGGGTTAGAAGGCCAGGTAAAACACAGACCAAAGGGAAAAAAAGAAGAAAGAAAATCCAATTAATTTTTGCTTGGCTCAACGGGGAGTTTAGGAGTCTGAAGGAAAAGGTCAGAATTTAAAGAAGAGGAAAGCTTGTCGACGTGCAGAGAGCAGAAAAGCATAAAACATGGCAGGTCAAAGCTAAACAAGAAATTAAGAGGATGGAAATTATTTAAACAGCACCTCACAGTGGACACTCAGTTCATGGTAAGAAGTTCTTGAAAAGTATTAAAGCAGGAGGCCAGCTAAGGAATCACCAGGAATGCTTGATGGAGAAAATGTAGCAGAAACACCCAGTGAATTTCCTTACTGGGCTCTTGTGACTGACACAGGCCTTGGGGAGGTTCCCACATCTCTGACAAACTTTGATTCTCATTCACTGCAATGTCAACCTGCAAAGCTGCTGGCCAGGACAGGTCACCCACCCCAAAAACACCTTCCCTCTTTTAAATCCTTTTTTTTTCAGTGTATCAGAAGTAATTCCCTGTATTTCTGTTCACAGTCAGCACAAACTATTGTACATTTTAAAATAAAACACACAATTACAAAACTGAAATGGAATTTTTTCTAATCAATACCTGCACTAATGAGCCAAGTTCAAGATAAATGCATCATTTTGCTCAAACCCAAATTCTGTAAATTGAAGGGGTTGTCACAGCCTTCAAAAGCTTAAGCACCACTTTAAAAGACTCTGTCAATTATTTAATAGAAATTCTTCCCTAGTACAAGGTTGCCAATCTATGTCTCACATCCAAGGTTAATTTAGGGCTTAAAATGGAGCATTTCAAGTACTGTTGCATTAAATAATAAAGAACAAGGAGAAAATTATTCATGTGAATAAAGATCATGAATCACAGAAGAGAGAAAATTATATCTATAAAATGCAGACATGCAAAGAACAATCCTTTATATGAGGTGACACAAAGGAAGGAAATTTAAATTGTAGGGTGAAACTATAGCTACATACAGTAATTTTTTTTTAAGCAGAAAAGAATCTGGTTCTGGTCCAATCAGTCAAGGTATTACAAATCCATCTAGAAAACCTCTGTAAATCCACTCAGGTGCATCTTTATTGTCAATACACGCTCTGAGAATCATGGAATCCCCTGAGTTGGAAGGGACAAAGACTATCAAAGTCCAGCTCCCAATCCCTCCTTCCAAAGACCTCAAACGACCAAGAGCACACACAAAGAGCACACACAAGCACACAAACACTTCCAGGTTCCACAGCAGAACCCACCTCTGTGGCAATTAGACAAAAGAAGGTCGGTCCCACAACAATTCCAGGGAACATTGGCATAATAGAATCATGGAATGGTTTAGGTTGGAAGGGGCCTTTAAAACTCATTTAGTCCAACACCCTTGTCATGATCAGGACATCTTCAACCAGATCAGGCTGATCTTGTTCAACCTGCCCTTGAATGTTTCCAGGGATGGGGCATCACTGCACTCCGGGCAACCTGTTCCAGCTTCTCTCATGAGGCCTCAAAGGGCAGCTCCATCCTCTTTGCAAAGACATTTCAGAAGGAGGCCAAGAATCAAACTTATCTGCCCTCATTAGTGGTGATCAGGACTCCAAATCATTTCAGAGCTCCTGCCTTGGGGTCTGGAACCTGGATGTGGTGCCAGAGCCAGATGACAAAGAACCACGTCCCTGCCCAGGGAGATTTGCTGCTTCCCCTGGCCTTGGCTCAGAGATGCTGAGGAGAAGCTGCCAGGCTCATCCAGCCCTTGGGCACTTGCTGCTCCTTCTCATGGGTCAAGAGAGACCATGAGAACATCAACACAAGAGGCCTGAATGACTGCAGCTCCGTGATAGATTGCAGGGTGTAAGGAAGGAATTTAGAAACTC
This sequence comes from Anthoscopus minutus, assembly GCA_013399455.1. Lineage (NCBI taxonomy): Eukaryota > Metazoa > Chordata > Aves > Passeriformes > Paridae > Anthoscopus > Anthoscopus minutus. The sequence continues at coordinate 3,134 of VWYI01000158.1, read as the reverse complement.
TGCCAAGGCACATGGAGACTGTGCCAGAAAAGCCAGAGTTCACCCACAATTCATGTTTGTAGAAGATTTTAAGGGCTCAAAGAAGTGCTGCTTCTCTCACACCCATGACTGGGATCATAGCAAGGCTGCTGTCCAGCGCCTTTGAACAATTGTGGGCATCCAGGGAGGTCCTCAGCCACTGATGAAAGATAAATGTTTCAGCTCCATCAAAAAGAGGCCAAAGGTTCTACCCAGGGACCCACAAACTGCTCAGCTTCCCTCCAGTTTGTGGGGAAATGATGAAATGAGTCCTCCCAGAACAGATTTCTGAGTGCATGAAGAAAATGGTGGTTATTAGGAATAATCTGTGGGAAAGGACGTGGAGGTCTTGGTAGTCAGCAGGTGATGTGTCCTGGCAGCAAAGGCAGCATCTAAAAGGAGCATGGCCTGTTACTTGAGGAAAAACACCTGAGGGGAATTATTCACCCCCTTGGTTCTGAGGGGTCTAGATCACACTAGGTCACACCCCCATGATCCATGTATGGGAAATGTCACACACATTTTTGGTGCCCTGGAACAAGGGAAATGGAAAGGGCAGGAGTTAGAAGGGGCTGGCTGTGTGCAGCAGGGCTGGCCAGCATGTCTGTCTGTGCCTGAGGTCACTGCAGCCTGTCCTGTGTCCTCATTAATTTAAAATGTAATTAATAACTGTCCTTTATTTCCAACTACTGTCCCAGGTAAGTCACTCTCTATTCTGTGGCTCTGGGTATGCTCAGAGGTCTGACTCATCTGTTTCTTTCTCGTGCCTTTAACCCATTTCCCTCCCCGACTCCTCGGAACCAGCTAAGGGATGAAAAAAAGAGGCAGGCAATAGAAAAAGAAACAACTGTGGACCAAAGAAAATGTTTTGGCAACAAGGTGATCAACCAACTTTCTTATTCATCACCACAAATACCAGCCAACTCCTTTCCTGTACAAATCAGCCACTCTCCAACCCCACTATTTACAAAAATGCCTTTTGTTCACAAAAAAGTTGCTGGATTTCATATTCAAATTTCTTTTAATACATTTCACTTTCTGTTGTTACATACAATGAAATGTTCTGCTTTTCAATGTATGTAATTTCTGCAATCACAGGAACATTAACTAGACAAATAAAGATCACCTTAAACAGAATATAAAACATCTAGCTTAAATGCAATTATGTTCCCTCAAAGGACAGAGAACAAAGGAGTCAACAAACTGCAGCACAAACCTAGCTGCGTTCAATTACATAAGTTATACATAATTACTTTTGTTCTAATTGCTTTGCAATTAGATTTGCTTTGCTTGTGTCAGGCTTTACTGTATTCCAAATTCTCTGGCAAAAAGTTGTCAGCCAACTATATGTGTTTCTAAAAAGCCAGAGCTATTACATTCCTTGAGCATTACCCATTCTGGAAAATAATGGGATTTACAGATACCACAATGCTCAAAGAAAACTTTGGAAAGGAGTCTTTCCAGACCTCCTATTTCCTGGATTGCTGGAACTGTCAAATTACTGGAAGCACCTCCCTTAGCCCCTAAGCAGAAAAATGCTTTCAGACTGCACATGACCAGTAGCTGGTGATGCTGAACCAGCCAAATGGTCCTAGAGCTGCAGCTGCTGGGTGACAGGAGGTGAGCTCCACGTGCCTGCCACCCACAGGGACCCTGGAGCTGGGACAGGGACACTTGTCAGCTCCAGGACTGATTAAACCAGAAACCCACAAGGCAGTCCCAGTTGCTGCTGATTAACAGACCTGCGCAGACAGGAGAGCCACATCCCTGGAGTGTGGCTGCTCAGCAGCCCTTTGCTCAGGCAGAGGTTAGGGTGGGAAATGTGCCTCAGGAATCCCTCTGCAGCAGCTGGGAAACTGGAGCAAAACTGAAAAAAAAGTGATTTTTTTTCTCAGTGAAAGCATTGCAAGCTGGTTTCTTGTCTGTGGATTGCAGAGCATTGTGCTGCCAATTTGGGCTTGCTGCACGGGAGGGGGCTGTCACTGACATGAAGGAGAATAACCAAGCCTTAGGACAACAGGGATGAGGTGGGCTGGAATTCCTGTGCCTCAAAAGCATCACACCTTGGCAGATGCTGTGCTCAACTCAACCAGAAATCATTCTGAAGGCCTTGGAGAAAGGGAATCTTAGAGAATGTGAACCTTATCTCCAAAAAGTTGTGCAGGTTGTTAACACAAAGCCTGTAGTCCACCACAGCAGCTCTGCAGAAAACTGAACACCTCAGACTCATCTTAACTTGGCAAAAGACCCAGTTCTGATGACAATCTGCACAGCCTGGCCTCCAGAAGTTCTTTTCCAGGGCAAGGATGCAGCTTGGAGGGCTGGAGGCTGTAAGAAGCAGTGAGCCACAGCCCTGAGATAAATGAAACAACACTGGGAACATCTACTGTATTCCAAAACTTAAGTCAGAGACATAATTGAGCTTAACAAAACACTTGGAATTATTTAGAGAACTCTGACGGGCAGAGGGAACAGCAAGCCAGGTCACAGTGAGAGCTCCAGCCTGTACCTAACATGATGTTGGAACAGCAACCACTAAAATACCTCAAACTCTGATCATCTGCTCATCAGAGGGATTTGGATGCATTCTGTTATAAATGTGGTCCCATTCTATCTAATTTAATAAATCACAAACTTAACATTTAAAGCAATTTTTTAATTGAGTAATGATTTTAAGTAAAAAGGTTTCAAAATCCAATACAAGAATAGATACAAATAGATTATCTAAAAAGTTACAATTCAATATGAGTAAATAATTTGATAATGGGTCAGATAAAGCATAAGCAAAATCTGACTGGGGTAGGTGAGTGGGATTCTCCCCTGCCTCATGTATGACAAAAAAAAGATTCCAGACACTTATATATTGAATGCTAATACATATTCATCAATATTGTTTTATAAATCTCCTCCTAGTTTCAACTCCTAATATCTACATCACTGCACTATATAGTGCATGCTCTCGCTGTTGCTAAGGGGTCTTCTGTACTTTTTGGGGGTCTTCTGTACTTTTAGGGGGTCTTCTGTACTTTTTGGGGGTCTTTTGGATGAAGGTTGAGGTTTTCTCAGCTATCCTCGGGACCACCTGGAAGGTGGCACATGCACAGTGAGCTTGATGC
>VWYI01000156.1:0-15282 GCA_013399455.1 Anthoscopus minutus | reverse complement strand
ACCAGGAGGTTTAAAATCACACTTGTGTGGGAACCAGAAAGATAATGGGTAAAAGCAGAAAGGGATTTGAAAATAAGGCAGCCATCCTTAATGGCCAGAGTGCACAGAAGTGCTGCTAATATTCAGCAACTAAAAATAGAACTTTGACTGCACAATTTTCACTCAGGAAAACAGTAGTTTTGCATCAAATGTTGGAAAGAAACATAGATTAAAAAAATAGATTGAGCAAAGAGAGAGAGATTTTTATAAAAAGGCATTTTTACTGAAGTGTCTGCCCTAGAACAAACTGGGAGAAGCAAGAGGAGGATATGTTTTCAGATTACAGAAGTCAAATACAACCCATGGAAGAGATTAAGTTTTTAAAGATTTAAAACACATGTCATCTCTCATATCTCTTTCTCTCAAAAAAACCCAAAGAAAACACTTTAATTAGATATTATTTTGCAGATTCTTATTAAATCTCCCTATAAAAGTCTCCCTTTTTTGACAGAACTTTTGTTTTCAGCTTAAGTGATAAATTGGCTTCTGTAGTCTGAGTCTAAATCTCTGCACTGAAAATGCAGATTTGTTTTGGAGTTTATGAATTAAAAAAATAAGTAAAGAAAAAAGGAGTGCATTAAGACTTAAAGAAACTAAATACCTTTTCCAGCAATACATTTTATGGAGACATTTGCAATATTTAAGACACAATATGAGCCAATTTATACTCATTCTGCATGATTTGAGTGTGTCATTTCTGGGTCACTTCATTGCTAGATGTCACTGTATATGATCATCACATCATCTTCACTTTTCCCCTTTAACAGTGTTTGTACACAGTAGCACAGTGTATGAAATGCAGCAGTAAATATGCCTTTCTGTCTGAGAAGGTATTTCTCCAGGCTGTACCAGACTGATTCTTAGAAAGGAAATAATTAATCTTGTGCTTCTACTGAAGACCTCGGTGGCTCTGTGTGGAAAAGGGGGTTGTTTTGTCACCCACCTCATTAGGAAAGTCAGCACCTCTTTTTTTTCCCTCTTTGCAGCACTGTTCTCACACAAAGTATAAGCTTCCCAGGCACTGCTGTCAAGGAGCAGCAACCACACAAGTCCTTCCCTGAGATGTCTGGCAATAGATTGTTGGAAGAGAGAAGGAAGTCAGTGATGCTAATAATCTTGCAGCAGGCAGAAGCTGGTATTTTTAATAAACATAGCCTTTTAATATGAACTTTTTCCCTCTCATTTTAAGAAAATTGCTTATATACAATAAGGGAAAAAAACCAATTCCCATGTCCAAAAAAACTCAACAAATTTTCCTTCTATAGGCCATTGGAGTTGAAAATAAACCAAGCTGGCTGCCTCTGGGGATTTATCGAAGTTCAAATGCCCATGACTCATTCCATGATTACAAAAAGCAGAATAACTTTCAAATTTGCTACATAAGAGACTGAAACAAGATCCTCAGTCCTGCTGCACGCTGGAAAGAGAAAAAATGGAAAGACCATATGAACTCTAGTACAAAATGTGGCTCTGTTTCACTTCCCTAGAATGCAGTGACCCACTAGAGCCAGTGGAAAAAGGATTAAAAAAAATTTTATCTGATTTAAAAAGGAGGAATTTAAATGCAGCTGTGCATGCACTTCACAAGGCTCACCATTAGAAAGCAAGTGAACTCTTTGTGCATTGAGTATGGTGTATGCAGAAACAAAAATGTTGTTAATAAGTGGTTTTTTGAATACATAAGGAAAGAACAAAATGTATGGCTGATTCTGTTGAGGGTGGAAGAGAAAGACCATTTCTGCAAGGAGAGTGCAGGTTGAATAATACTCTGGGAACATTTCCAAATGTAATGGTAAAAAGTTCTCCCACACAAGGAGTGCTCTGAGCACCACACCTGTCCCTATCCTGAGGCAGCCACTGAAGAGTTAATGATACTTCTCCCCTCCCAGGGTGGGTAATCAGAATAAAAGGTTGCAGCTGTGCCCTGGGTAGCCCCTTTTTAACTACCTCCAGTCCTCGATAAAAATTCAGATGGTGTCTTTGTAAGCTGGGGCTGTGCTTGGTTAGTGCTTGTCCCAGGTCTTTGTCCCTAGTCTTTGTCCCTAGTCTTTGTCCCTAGTCTTTGTCCCTAGGTGTTACACAATTATCTTTTTTATTTGTTGCAGTCAATGAAACCTAGGTCTCTGCTCCTGAGTAAGGACTTGTGATGTGATAAATATGTGTTATAGTTTTGGCTTTTGCAAATATTAAAGTGGATGCTATATGTTGTGTATTATAATATAATGTTAGCTTTTGCAGAAGTAGCTATAGTTGTGAAATAATAAGTAATGCTTTTATTTCTGTAGCTAACTGGAAATAATTAAAATAATTCAGATATATTTGTAAAGTAGCTGATGTTGATTTAGAGTACTTGTGGTTAACTTGCAATAACTGAAATAACTAAATTGCTTGCATAGCCCGATAACATTTGAGGAACAGATGTGATGAGAACCCCCCAGCTACTGACACTACGAACAGCTATCACCTGCTGAAACCACGGAGCAGGGGGTGGTTGTGGAGGTAACACACGAGCCTCAAAATCACAACCAAACACGGGCTCTGAAAGGTCGATCACAGGAGGCGCCATGCTAAAAGGTTCCTGGAACATGTAAAGTAGTTCCAAAAAATGCTTGAATATGTATAATTGTTTCTGAATATGTATTTGACCGGTGCAATAGAAAGGGTATATTGGAAGGGTTGCTATAGTTAGGCAGAGTATGTCTGGCTACGGCTATGCACCCAGTGCAGTTACTTTTGCTCTATTGATTTTGTCCCCTATAGTCCTTTATTAAATTTCTAAAAATTCAACTGAGGAGTGGGCTTCATTTCTTACATTTCTCTCTAATGGTCTTCAGCTGCTTGGAAGCTGCAGGTGAATTCTCTAAGTACTTCCTAACTGTTCATAACGCTGCAAGCCATAGATGGAAGACTGCAACACCTCATTTACACTGTAGATACTGGAAATGTGGAGCACATCTACAGGAGAGAGAGTGCTGCAACTTGAAAAGAGGACAAATCAGGGAATAAGAGCAATTGAGTATTTGTCTGTGGGGCAGCCCATGCTCCTCAGCAGGGGGAGGTGTCTGATGACCAAGGCCTGCAGCTCCTCTTGTGACTATATCTGCAATTGATTACATATGAGATAGTCCCTGTATAAATATCAGTCTCAAAATCAATGCACTGGTAAAATAGATAATGGAGGCTAGGGCTGCTTATTTCAGTCCTTGTTCAACTAGTCTTATTTCATTTGTGGCAGAAGGAGGCACCCTACTGAAAAAGCTGAGAGAATTAAGTGAAAAAAATTTGAGGGTATCAGACTTGAAGAAAAAGGATGTTTTACATGCTTTTTATGCATTTTTGTCTTTCTGGGAGCATCATGAAGACTGATTACTCAACAATCAGTTCTTAAGGGAATTAATAAGTAATTAGTAGCATGATGCTCATCTGTTTCTGTATTTGATACCTGCATGCCACAGTGCCAACATCTGCAGTGGTGCCCTACAATCCACAACAGTGAATTTGAGGTGGCTGGCCCTGGAGAAGGGGAAATGGGCCATTGGGGGAAAAGGTGCTGATAATGTCCCTGTCCTGGTCAGGTGTGAGAGCTTGTGGGTGGCTGCAGTTCAATAACTGGCTGTGGGAGCACAGGTGAATAGGGCTCCCTTCAAAAAGGGTTCAAGTGACTCATCTTCTGCATAGTCACAACTATAAAGTGATTTGGCTTCCCTATGCAGCCCTGGACTTGTTCAAAGAAAATGGACAGAGAGAGCAAGGGAACATTTAGAGTAGGAAGAGATGTTAGTGGCAATGGTTTGAGTTTCTCTTTTTCCTTTTTTTTTTTTTTTTTTTCTTGATTGCTAAACTGCTGTGCTTGATGGAGGGAGGGGCAGAATTTGCTTTTTGCTCCTTCTGCTAGAAAGAATTTAGAGGAATGGGAAAGGAGTCAGGAGCAAGGAGACAAATCTGTCTAGTGAAGGTGGTGCTGTCCATGACTGTGGATATCATCTATAAGACTGTCCAAGAAAGATGAGAAGGACTGAAAGAAAAAAGGAAGAGGTGTTAGAACTGAAATATCATCTTTCTCACTTCAGTCCAGTTACTGAATCCACTGAAAATCTGACTTTTAACCTTAACTCCTTTACTGTGTCTTTATTTTGAAAACCTCACCTCTAATAGATGATATGATACAGTTTGCTAATGGTTGATCCAATGGGATGACTCCTTCATGAAGTCAGATCTCTCACACACACACCAGTCTGCACTGAATATGGCAACTTTGGGAAAAGCATTCCCCAGAAAGCAGTCTGGCTTTCATCTGAAGACATTAGGAGTTGTCTACTCATTCTCTGAGTAATTTCAATTCTAACCTAAATAAGATCTGTAGAATTGGCTACATAAGATACTGTGTAGCTGGTTTTAGTAAGAAATCCCAGTTTCTATACAATTTTAGAGTAAAATGCAAAATAGTCAGTGTGAAGAGTAGACTGAAAAAAATCATTCAATGAAATTAAGATTCAGGTCTAGCTTTTCCCACACTTATTTCAAAGTCTGTTGTCATAGCTACTGCAGCCTAAGGCTGGTTTAGTTTGTTCACATTTTCTTTAAAGACATGTTCACATTTTTAAGAAAATTGAAGTCACTAAGCAAATACTTGGAGAGAAAAAAACTAAGTTGTCCTTTGTGCAACCATAATTTTATCATGATTTATTATTTGGATCAGGGATATTCAGCCTTTATCAGCAAGGAGCCCTTTTTTCCTCAGGCCACAAAACCAGAAAATAGTTCAATGAGTATTAAAGTACACTACAGAGAAAAACAGTTGCAAATTTCAAAAGGGTCAAAATTCAGTATGGCTATGTCCCCTCAGCGTCACTTGTTAACATAAGTTATCTAAACATATTATTATGGCCCCAAACTTTTGGCTTCTAGGAACAAAATAACATTTTGATTTCTGGACTCAGGGGGTACCCAAGATTTAGACATATCTGAAAACATTACCCTTTTAAATTTGGCTTAAGCTATGGCAGATACATATTACTTAGCTCTTTATTTATACTGCTCATCTTATATCAATCTTTTACTCTAGAATGACTTTTTACATCCCATTATTGGACAATTAAGATGAAGCATTTTGCTTAGGTAAAACTTGAGGTCTTTAGATTGGACTGGAAGCTGGAAGTTAATGATTATTTCATTGCAGGTCAAGTGTAATTTATGTCACCTGCCTGAGCCAGCTTGTGTGCCTGGCCTGTGAGCTTGCTCCTGCATTCTCTGCCTCTCTTGTGGCCATGCCCCTGTATGTGAGTCATTTCTTGAGCAAGTTTCCTCCCAGCTTAGGGCACTTCGGCCCTTAGCTGAGCTGGATCCCAGTTTGCCACATTTGGGGAATTCCCTCTGGCCAAGAATTGCTTTTTATATACAATATGTCAAATAATGGGCACTGGCAGAGATCTTATCTATCATTGCACTAATGATCTGAAAGATGGGTATCTTATATCAAGAAAAGATGGAGAAAGGAATGTCTTGCTGTGCAGATAGAAAATATCTCTAAACCCCATGTGTCATCCACAACTTGATAACATACCTTGTTTCTCCTTTGCCTGGTGGCAAGTAGTTTTTTCCTTGCCCAGTGTTTTTGACCTATCATGTGAATACTTTGAATCATAATTTAGTCAGATATTAAAATGATCCTTAATCTATAATTTCATATACGTGGTTTCTCAAAGTCTGCAGTGCCAATACTGTTTTATTCCTTTACAGGGAGGCTTTTTTTTTTGTATAAAAGTGAGTTAGAAATGAGAAAGAATTAAATAGTGTGTTAATCTGCCTCAAACAGTTTTCTAGAACTTTCAACTAGGCAATTCTCTGACAAGAGGCAAAGTAATGATTGTGCAAAATGCTTGAATTTGTAGATAATCCCGAACCTATGAGATTATACTTGTAAAACCAGAAATCCATGTCATATTTAGCTTTCTGCTCTCTTTCAACATGGTTATTTTAATTTGTTTGCTGTCCATAAGCTCTCTTGCTGGCTTCAAGATATATATATACTTCACTGGATCTGGACCTAATTAAACAAATTCCATCTGGTTTTGCCCCTGGCTTTTCTGGCTGATAGTGATGCAGTAATTCATGAGGACTATATTTTCCCAGTTTTTACTCAGTTCTAAAAAATGAGATCGTTAACTGTGTTTTCTCGTGCACTCTTTCAAGGCACGCAGAGTGGTTCTTCACACAATATACAGAGAAATAAATTAACGATTTATGCAGTATTTTACATATCACATTAGTCACATGCTATATATTGCTAGCTATGAAATTACTGTCTACAAATGAAAGTTCTTTCATTTTCTTAATTGTAATGGTCTCAGTAGCTTGGCTCTCCTTAAGCACAATCCTAAAAACAAACACATGATTGGTTAGCAGGCTAGGCTGTGCTCCTGCTATTTTGGGGTTTTTTGTCCAGTATAAAACTGAATATGGCCAGTTGATGAATATTTTATGTTTTAAAAAATGAAGTTTCTTACAACAATAGGCATGGATGGGTTTGTGTAAGGGTTAGTTCCTGAAATGTTTAATGACCAAGTTTAAGACAATTGTGTGCTGCCGTGGGGCTGGGAGGAGCAATATGCAAATGCAGGTAAGCAAGCATGCAATCACTCATTGATGTCAAAGTGAAATTTTGTAGAAAAATCAGAGTTTTTGTCGAACAATCACTTTTTAAAGAAACTAATTGAGCCATGTGTTCATGTAAAACTAAAAATATTGAATGTACACCTGTTCTTTCTTCCTCCTAGACACTTTTTGTGCCTAGCGTAGCACAGATGGATTCGTTTCCGTTATACCTAGCTGCTTAAGGGGTGTACAGGGAGATGGTTTTAGCAGTTCCTATCCTCAACCCCCTTCACGTCAGGCAATATCTCTTTAGTATTTAAAGAGCTTTTCCTGAGCTCCCTTTGGCTGGCTGGAAGGCTCTCGTAGCAGACTCAGCTATAATGTGACTATGAGGCCATGCTGTGCTCTCAGGGGGATGGGGTTAATGGCAAACCAGCCAACCCAGAGGGCAGCTTGATGTAAACCACTTGTACAGTACAAAATGCTCTCACCTCACCTGCACTTGGGGCTGTGGGAGTGTATGGTTGACTGCTGCAGATGACACTGGGCAACAAGACAACTGTGCACTGGGGCCCCCAAGGCACTACACAAGCAGCCTCCTCCCTTTCTGCAGACAAGCAGGGCCGGGCCATAGTCAGCAACACTGGTGTATTAGAAGTGTCTTAATTCAGCATGTCATACCACCTTGCACTTCACAAAAACAGTAATTTCACTAAAAAAAAACTTTAAAGTCAACTATAATGAGAAATTTTGTTTCTCAGCTGTCTTTATGTTGCTATGATGTTCATATAGCCAGATTTAAAACAATGGTAGGCAGCTGATTAGATTTGGAAAGATACATTTTGGATGTCTCCTTTTTCTTTCTCTAAGGAGTCAGTGTCCCCCATTGCTGCTCCAAAAAGGCTCCCAGGAACATCTCCTCCAGCAGATTGGTCCATGAGATGAAATCCCTCTTGAGAGTGAAGATCTTAATGGTGATGTGATACTAGTATAGATTTATACCATATTATCTTTTCCTCTCTGACATAATGAGATGACCAGAGAAAATTTGGGCTGCATCATCATGGCCAATATTTTGCTCAAGCTGTCCTTCAAGCAAAATAGAATTGCTGTAATAGCTTCTGTGTCCTGTCTGATTCAGTAGAACTAAAACTGCTTGGTTTTATGAGAATAAATGAGTAATCCGGAGTAGATTTGGAAGGAGCAAGACAAAGCTCTCTTTGCTAGTAACAGAACTGAATGAAACATGCTTTTAGATGATTCCTGGAGTCCTGGAACCACACTTGAGGCAGTTGACCTGTATTTTTCTCACCAGTTCTGTAGATACCAAAGATTTAATATTTAATTTGATCATTTAGCTTTAAAAATCAATCTACCTCCTAATGAACATGACTTTTCTTTGGTAGAAAACAATCTAGCTGCTTTCTCCTCACTTTGAAAGCTCAGTCATGCTCTACCATTTATGAGGAAAATTCTTAGTTGGCCCAGGTAGGAGGGGGTGCTCTTAGAAAATCTATGAAGTACCAAGAAGGATGAACAAGATGATTTCGGACTCCATTTAAATATCTCATTAAAACTAGAAAAATCATAAGTTCAGAGTCTTAAACAGATATAATATTTCTGGTTTGGAATTTCAATAAGATATTGAAACCAAAATATGTTCATGTGACTAGCTGTAACTGGTTTTTATAAGCTGCTGTGCCCTCTTGGAGGGGGAAAAAGGTGAGAAATTTAGTTAGACATATCAGTGATCAATCTACCAGAAAATTAATCATATCAGTCATCATGAAGGTGGTTAATGATGAACTTTTACAGGGTAAAACTCAAACTTTCTGGTTAGTCCATGAAAAAGACTCAGCTTTTATCTGAGGTGCTCTGAATCACCACTTGGTAAATATCCCTGAGAGCACAGAGTGTAGATTGGTAGTTTAGGCGCATAAGTTAAACAGCAACAGCTCAGCAAGTGCTCGAGTTTTTCCAGCAATAAAATATTTCGATGGTTTTATGTGGGATATTTTTAGGTAAAGTAATTTGTTCTGTTACACAAGTATCCCAGTACGTGCTCATCAATTTTAAGAGATATTTCTAACTGTATTAATATTTTGTGTGGTTGTTCCCTATAAATTCAAATTCTTTTTCTAAATGACATGCCTCATCCTTTTCATTTTTAATCCTTTAATATTTTGTCAAGGCATTGTGTTTTGACCTTGTGCCCCCATTAAATACTGAGAGAAATTGTCACATGTGGGAATCTTTACCTCCTGTGATCCCAGAGCAGTGTAAAGCAGTTGTTCAGGGTCATTGCTCATGTCTCAATTTAATTTGCATGTGCAAGCACATCTACTTTTTCTTTTTTAAACAGAGCAATGGTGCTCCATCTGTAACTTAGCAAGGACCATCTCTCTGCGTCCCCAAGCTGATTTCTCTTCAGCAGTTCCCATCTGAAGGTGCCTAAGGATGGGAACTGCAGGCAATCCAATCTCTTAGTGACATAAATTCAATATCACATTACTCAGGTGTGTTTCAGCCCTTGCACAGGTATTTTGCTTTTTTAACAGATAAAAATGTTTCACAGCTTGGACATTCTCTAGGTGGGCAGTGAGCAGCATGGATAACAGAATTCTTTCAGAAGGTTATAAAAAAGGTCAGCTTAGATCATCCTATCCTCTGTTAATTTCCAGTACTGGCAGCTATGTAAATCAAAAATGTGGTATGACAAGGAAAAGGAGACTGTGGCTTTCACATAAGTAAGGCAAAGAAGGGCAGGCTGTGGATGTTTAACCAAAGGCACTGCAGAGAACAGAGCTGTGCAGAAGGGCCCCATCCTAAGGCAGCAGGGTAGGCTCCAGAAGAAATCTGCTCTGTTTCTAAACTAGTTGGAAGGGAGGAAAAGGGTAGATACAGAACATGGGTGCTTTGTGGCAGCTCATGTGAACAGGAGAAATTCAGATAAGTTGTGGATTACTTGAGCTTATTTTTTCTTTCTAAAGAATAATAGCTTCACAGAAAATCAGTTTTCCCAAGGAAGCAGCCAAGGGATATCCAAGACAACAAATAAGTGTACAGCCATAAAAAATGTGTTTTGCAGGTAGAATTAGTACACTAGGGGATGGTATCTTAATAGGAAATTTAACATTAGAAAAAAACCCATCAGAATAGCTGAAGAAAATATGTGAAGAAAGCAGATATAAAGAAGTTCTAAAAGAAGCAGTTTGGATATATATGGTAATCCCAAAGACCTGCAAATAGGAAACCAGCCAAATTCAGTGCACCCCACTGCTGCTGGGTGCAGGAAAAGCCAGGTGTGTTGTTCAGGCAATCTCAAAGAGATAAAAAATAAAAATAAATTTTGAATTGGTCTATAAAATCCTCAGCTAATGTCAAAGTAGTCAACTTTTTGTCAAGGGTAAAAGTAAACTGCATGGCAGAGGTGAAAGAGGGAAAATTCATCTTGTAGCACAAATATCTGTTTGAGATGTGGTAGGTGCACAGCAGGGAAGCAGCACTGATATGCACAAGAGAAAATGTTACCAGCTAGGTGCTGTGCATATGCATCACATAAAAAAGCAGTGGGGGAAAAAAAGCCCCATGATTTTCCTAGATGTGTGTTTACTTAGGGTAGTCTGCTTGCCCACTGCAAAAGCTTCTAGCACAAAGCTGACTCTTACTAGGAGTAATGCCAAAAGTGATGGACAGTAATGAAATGAAGGTGATGTGGGGTGAGGTGATGTGGGGATATTTTAAGAAATGGTAGATGTGACCAAGACATGTGATAATCATCATAAGGAAGATAAGGAAATTATCCAATTTATCCAAACAAATGGAAACTCTTTAGTGCTGACTTTAGATGGGATCATTTTTCCTTCTCTGTAGCCAGTCCAAAACTGTGCTTTGGATTTATGCTGGAGCAACGTTGATAAAACAGAGATATTTTCATTAATCCTAGTCAGTGCTTACAGCCAGGGCCTTTTTTGCTCCTCACCCTACCAGTGAGGGGCTGGGAGTGCCCAGGGAGGTGGGAGGGGACACAGCCAGAACAACTGACTCCAAATGACCCAAAGGATATCTCATGCACCATATGGCATTATGCTCAGCACATAAAGCTGGAGGAAGAAGAAGGAATGGAGGAAGAATATTTGGAGTGATGGTATTTGTCTTTTCAAGTAACCATTGTGCATGACGGAGCCCTGCTTTCCTGGGTATGGCCGAAGCCCTACCTACCCATGGGAAGTAGGGAATTAATTCCTTGTTTTCCTTTGCTTGCATGCTTGCCTTTTGCTTGCCCTATTAAAGTGCCTTTAACACAACCCTTGTGTTTTCTCCCTTTTACCCTTTGGATTCCCTTCCCCATCCCATCCAGGGGTGAGTGAATGAGTGGCTTGGCCATGCTTAGTTTCTGGCAGGATTAAACCATGACCTTTGTACAAAACCGTAAAGATATGTTTATTCCAGACTTGGTTAGATAACTAGGAGCCTCCTATTTCATTTGGTTCAGCTGCAAAAAAAAAAAAAGGAAAGAGAATTTCTTGCTTTCAAAACTCCATTTGGTAGATGACATTTCAAGGGCTGTCTGTTCAGCAAAAGAGAGATTCCAGAGATGATACCATGTAGATTTTGCATATGGCAGGATCTGAGAGAAGCATAGGATAAAACTACTTGCATGACTACCAAGGAAGGGAATTCAAATGTTGAAAGTGATTAGAACAAGAGTTCTTTCTACTTCTTCTTTCTGACCTCTGGAAATCAGGTTAGGAGTGATTAGACAGCACTGACCACTCCAGCTAAGTAGAAAACCAAACACTTCTGTAGCACATAAGGGAGACATTGGGTGTATCTTTAAGTAGCAACTGAGATACAGAGATTTTTTGAAGATAACTAAGCTTAGGAAACAGAATGCTAAAATCAGGTGCTGTAGCTGGTGAAGTTATTGTTGCAAAAATACTCTCTGGTGGGATTTGGCTCATGAGTAGAGAACTGAGCTCTGCTGTCCTTAGCTCTTGTCACTGTCTGTAATAAACATAGGGTGCTGCAGGAGGAGTGTGCAGGAGGAGTGTGTATGGAGCTGTATGGCTAAAGTATATAACAAAACACAAAAGAAGATGTTCTTAGCATAGCAGCTGCTTTTACATTACTGAAGTTGCTGAGCCCACAAAGGTGAAACCTAAGGTGCAATATTGTTCTGGAAAGAATTTCCAGTGGCCAGTCAGTTCCTGCACTGTTTCAGAGAGACTGAAATAAAACAAGAGCAAAAGATAAAGTATGGAAGACTCAAAGGAATAAGTGAATGAAATACAGTAACTGTTCTGTATAAAGATGTCAGAAATAAGAAACAAAAATGGGTGAGTGTTTATGTTATTGTCCTGAAAGCAGCAATGCAGGCAAGATTTCCTGTAATGAATTCAGGGCAAAGTAATATCCACCTGATGATGTGCTATCTTCACTGTGGTAAGTGGATCTGCATGTGCTCCTGAAAAAATTTAGTGGTTTTCAGTTCATCTTCTGTGAGCAGGCAGAAATATAATTCCATGGCCTAGTAAAACAAGCAAGGCTGGAGAGACATTTGAAACTTTTTGGTTTTGCAGGGTGTTCAAACGTCACCTTTGTGGCCAGAGTTTCACCCATGCAATTTGACATCCTGAGCATGATGCTGTAGTCAATAACACCTGCAAGCATCTCTCCTGATCTCCAGCATTACCAGTCATGGCAGAAAGAAAGATGTTTGTATGGAGGTAGGCAGTAAAGATCCTGTCATAATAAAATGCCATAGATTGGGAATCTTTGAAAAGAAACTTCATAGCAGGAATAGGAAGCAAAGCAACTGAGTCCACATGAATTTAGGGAATAAACATCTGTCTAAGTGACAGGTCAGACTCCAGAGGGTTGTTCCTATTAGTGCAGCCACACCTGGTGATGAAAATATTGGCCTGAGGTCCTGAAGCAGGAGAGGAGAGACCTCGCTGGGATCCTGAGAAACCATTAACAAGTACCCACTGGGCAGAGAGGACACTGCAATTAACAGCTGCCACCACAAGGTCCCTGGATACTAATGGCCATGTGCTCCCTGCACAGGGAAAGTCTTGTGATGCTTCTACATAAGATTACCACGCAGCTTCGTTAGCAATGACACCTCCTCCTTGCCTGTGTGCCTGACATGGATATACTGGACTTATGGCCACAGTGCCCAAATTAATGTAATCAGGTCCTTGTTTTTCTGTCCTGGCTTTAGCTCAGCCTTATTACATTCAGTACTCTGACATCAGCTCACCAACAATGCTTAAGAATCCTGTGACTTTCCATGCACCCATTAAAAAAAAAAAAATCAAAACAAATCCTTACCTGCAGACAGCGCTGGTTGATTCCATGAAGGAAGGCAATCTATGGCTCAGACAATGATCAACACATCTGCATGTCATTCTAACAGGCTCTGTGCACTAAGTGTCCTTCCCAGTCACTTGTAAATTCCTGGAAAGCATTTCTGCAATGTTTTCACGTCAGTAAAAGTTTACAGGGAGAATTTGGTAAAATGGGAAGAAAATGGAAATAATGATGAAGAGAGCATAGCAATATGAATAGTAAAAATGCTACTGTTGAAAGGAATAGGAAAATACAACTTTTTTTTAAAAGTTGAAGAAATGTCATTCAAAATGTGGTTGCATATATTAATGTTTGCCTGATACTTCACAGGACATGTAAGTACAAGTTCAGTAGTGATGGCCAGAAAAGCAAATGCTGTCATTAGGGATAGTTTTCCAAAGTAAGGGGTGAAGAGTAGATAAAAATATTGAATTATGAAAATTTAGAATTTTTGATGATCTCAGGGATTAAATTAAAGGTTTTATGAATATCTCTTCATAACCTAATAGATAAAATCAACATTTAGCTGCTATGCTATGGGAATTTAATTTGAAAGATTCTCCTTCTTCTGTCCTGCAGGCGTTCATTTACATGTGCTGAGATCAGCTTCCCCATTCCATAAATAAGCAAGTAAATAACAGGGCTTTCCATGTAAACAGAAGGGGGTGTTGGCAGAAGTACCTGTACGCAAAAGAGAAAGGACACTTTAGAGACAAAAGCCACCTTCTCCAAGTCATGCACTCATGCAGGGAGAGAGAACTTCTGAGCGCTCCTTCCCTTGTGTTCTTTCCCAGCTCATGCTGAGAAAGTTCAAAAACAAGGTTGAAAGGAGAAGTGTTGAGAAGTTAGTGAGGAAGTGGCTTAGAATGGCTGAGAGGTGACAGCTGGACCCACATGAGAGATATTAGCCCCAGCTGTTTCACTTACAGATTTCGGGTCTCTCTACACTGTGATCGAGTGCTTGCCCTCTGTTCCTAACGAGCTGCCCTGCTGAGATGTGTTGGACCCACGCTGTCCTTTTCTCTGCCTGCCTTTGAAGAGAGCCCTCATCACCTACTAAAATACCTCTGGACAGAGAAGCCTCTATTTTCAAGCTAGTGCCTACAAATTTTTCCAGACTGTATGCTCTATAAACAGCAAGGTGATTTGGGCATGGAAATTAAGAAATCTCTATTATGCACAGGAGTGGATTGCAATTCTGACCTGAAGTGTTACAACTTGATTTTTTCTTTTCTCTGTACCTAATGTACTTATTTCGTACTCACACTTATTTCACCCTCTCCATTTTCCTGCTAGAAAATAATTTGTTGTCTCAGTTGCAGTTCTGTAGTTCTACAGTTCCGTTCCTCAAGGCCATGGAAGTTTTCTTCCTTGAGTGCCTGCTTCTATCCAGTCCATGTTGCATATCTGAGCTATTGAATGGCACAGAACCTGAGTTAAATGCTTTGTGCCACTTTATTTAAGCTCTCATACCTTACACACAAACTGAGTATGATATTAGAGGCAATCAACCCGAAGATAATACCTGTAGTTTCAAATAAATACCCTATTCAGATGAGTTTTTAGAAGTGTCCTGGTACTTGTGTTCTGAGATCAGGACAGGGGAGCCTTTGGGCAACAATGTTATTAAAAAGGGATTGTCTTGGTTTCAATGCTGTAATTTCTCACGGCTCAGTTGTCTTAGTTTTGTGGTTGGTTTGTTTGGGTTTTTTCTTTCTCTCTTTTTGTTTGTTTGGTTTTGTTTTTCTTCCTAGCTGGAGTTTTTTTCCAGCTCATTACCTGCACCTGCCTCCATTTTGAAATGTGAGGTAGCAACAGCAGAATTCTCATCTGATGTTACAAGCACTTTCAACCATTGCTTCCCCTTAGCATCCACCGTGGAATCCTTTTCATTGTGTCTCTGGGCTGGTGATATTCGCTACACAGGCTACTGCCATTTGTGCACATCTGACCTTTGTAGGTGACTTTCCACAATCTCTTTATAAAGACTTAATTGAGTCCTGTAATTGAGTCCTGTGCTCATGGCTGAGAAGAAAGTTTTGTCTCATTCTAACAGTACAGACAAGTTTCTTATTTGGGATTTGTGTAGGCTCCCAAATTCAGAAGACGGTTTTCTGAACTCTAAATCAATTATATGTTTGAAAAACCCCAAAATAAGCAAACATTTCTCCTCTTCCCACCCCTCCAGAAAAAAACACACCCCCATTCTTGTGTCCTTTGTATGCACAGTCAGTCGTCCCCAAAGCATGGTAATACATTAGGCTCCTAAACACTTGTTGTGGGTTTAGAGCTAGC